>VHZZ01001974.1:94387-110188 GCA_009801015.1 Silene noctiflora
ATTAACAAGGTTAAGTTCCAAAACCTAAGTGACATATACAAATCACACTTTAGATCAAGAATTCCGCCAGTCCATCACACTCAATCACGTCAAGCTACTAGGCATAGAATCACCAAGGTATGTCTCACCACACTACTCAAGCCTTCTTAACCATACGGCCTCTCACAACAACAGTCAAAGGTCAAACCAAACAACTCTCTCTCAAAGCCAAAACTACCTAGCCAAGGTTAACATCCCATCAAGCGGAAAAAGGAGTTATCTACAAAGCATCATGGGAGGAAAAGCATGAAACGAAGGAAGTAGTAGCTTCCAAGGTAGAAAAACAAGAGTTCTAAAGAAAGATAATCATCAAGAGGAAGGAAGGAAGTAAAAATTGATCAAGGACGGAAAACACACCCGAATAAATACGGGGATGGGCAACGGCTTTATCTCGACTCAGGGCATGGATGGTCTCTTCTGGCCTAGCTTCCGGAGCATGAGTAGGGATAGGACGAATCTTTCTCTCGGGGCAACTCCTGATATGGTGTCCGGGCTTCTTGCATTTGAAGCACGTCAACGACCTTCGAAAGCATCCGACTCCGGGATGATAAGATTGCCTACACTTGAAGCACTTGCGAGCTTCTTCGGGGATGATGCTTGATGGAGAAGCTTTCCCACTTGGCACTTGAACACTTGACTCTTGTCTTCCTGGCATGAGCTTCCTCTTGTTAGCAGATGACGAAGATGAAGGCACAAAGGGTCTCTTGCCGCGACAGTTGGGGCGAGGATAAACACGAGCATCGGCATTCCGTTGATTCTGAAGGATTTGAGTAAGAGCTTTCATGATGACGTTCTCCACTCGGGTTGGTCGTATCATCTTCTTACGGTACAAAATCAAACAAGTTAGAACCTATCACATAGCACAAACAAATAGACTACCAACTTAGGTCCTTAAACTAGCCAATCTCCGGTTCAATTGTTTAATGGTCAAGTTGACTATTTAAGTTGGGGAAACACATGTGTGCGTCGGGATCAATCATGCTCTGATACCAACTGTGAACCCCCGATTGATAGCATAATTTAAACTTAAGTAAAATATCGGAAAACATGCGAATTTTATAACTTTTTAAAACTTAAATAAAATTCAAGTCGAAAGTGGTTTCAAAATACGATAAACATGTGGAAATATAATTAGGTTATACAATAATAAGTCCGGGGAAAAGATATCCCACGAATAAAATGTAATAAGCAAGTACGGTGGGCAAGTCTAACGACTAATAACTAATACTAGGTCCAAGGTGTCATGCTCGCTAGCCCACACATCTTCACCCCAAAATCTGCATCATAAAACTATCATTCATGAAACATGAATGCCACGGTCAGTGCGGAGTAACTCAGGGTTCTCCCAGCCACAATACATGAAATCGCACATAAACAAGCGCGGTAAACATGTAAGCATACATGATAATTACAATCAACATCAGCATTGTATAAGATAGATAAACTATAGCATGTGATAAGCATGTGGAAACAGTAAAGATCAAAGGCATGCGAATCATTCATAAATGTTAATCCGACCAAAACATTACATATGGAATCATTATGACAAGCCAACATAGATATGATATAACATGGATATCAGGAAGCTAAAAAAATAGCACATGTGAATGAAAAACGTAGCCATTGCTTTGAAAGTCCTTTAGCAAACAAGCACCGGACGTGGCTACTAAAATCACATGCGTACTTATGGCTTGCATCTCACATAAATATGGATGGCAACATCAATCCCGGCAATCATATCGCAACTGAAGTCTTGCATCTCACCTTTAATATTCGATAGGATCAAGGCATACATAACCATACGGGTATCCGATTCAGAGGTTACCTTTAAAGCATGTCCAAGACACCACGCATAAAATCCCAAAATAATAACAGAGGCCTCCCAGCCGGTAGTAGACCGTAATCCGGCCCACCGGCTGGGGAGACATCCACATACCAGAACTTAAATTATGAGACAAAAACTCCCCAGCCGGCCACTGGACCGACAGCCGGTCCACCGGCTGGGTACACTTGACATTTGAAAATAAAACACAATATACATACGACTCCCAGATGGCCTGTGGACCGACAGCCGGCCCACCGGCTGGGACATACTCATTACAAAAATTGAACATTTTGAAACAGAATGTTCCCAGCTGGCTGGCAGACCGGCATCCGGTCAACCGGCTGGGGACACCTGTAGACGAAAATCACCAATTTTCACAACTAACATGTTTCCAACACAAACTTACATTTTTCCATGAGACGGTAAGCACGTAAAACATGTAAACCAGCATGTAATCTATCATCTATCCAACATATGACCAGTCTTTCAACCAATTGTTTACATTTACTCAACTTTTCATAAATTCTGGATAGAAATAGCATCAAACATGATAAAGATGTCATCTTTAACACAATCCAACCTTGAAAACACTAGATATTCATAATTCACAAGAAATTGACATTTGAAACCATAAATAAGCTTGAAACATCATAAAGCATGAAAATTTATCAACTTTAACATTTCTAAGACTATAAACACACATGTATACACAAAGAATTGATGTAAAGTCGAGTTACCCATCGTCGTTACCTTTTGCTTCCTAATCTTCGCGAGAATCTTCAATAATGCAATTATCTTCTTCCGGGACTTCCAAATCTTCACCTATACAACAAAGGCACGAGTTAGACACGAATTCCAGACTTATTGAGACGGGATAGAATTTCGGACGTCTTCAAGACGTGCTTTTTCTTACTTAGAAAGATGAAGGACGATGAGAGAAGAATGGCGCAAAGGGCACTCGAAACGGACTAAAAACGAAGAAGTTATGAGGATTTTAGTGATGGATTTCAAGAGGGACAACAATGGTGTTGTTTGTTTTGGAGGAATACTGAGAAAATAAATGAGGGAGATGAAGGAAGGAGGGTTTATGAGGGAATGTAGGAGGAATTAGCCCCAATAAGTGACTTAGGCCCATAAATGCTCAATTTGAGTTGGTTGTAGCTTAAATTATGTCTCAATGCTACTGTACACTCGAGAAGGACCGTAATATTACTAATATAAATATTATACTATGAAATTCATATTTTATAAAAATAAGCTTTAAAATCATAATTAGTTTAATTAATTATCAAAATAGCTTAAAATAGGTAATCGGTAAATTACGGGTGTTACAAACACAGGTTCAAGGAACAAGGGTGGCCATACCGGTGGGACAGAACAGTGTCCCGGCCGGAAAGAGTGGAGCAGGGGTAGCAAGGCTGAGCAGGAGTCAGTCCCGGTGGCATGGAGAGCCATACTGGATGGTACGGGCTGGCATGCCGGAGGGGGAGGAGCTGGGTACCGATAGGACAAGGTCAAAAGAAAGGGGTGGAGCAGCCATGGGGTCTGTCCCGGTCAGGGAGCAGCCGATACCGGCCGGTAGGGGGGGAGGGGATGACTGGTAGGGGAGCTATGCCAGTGGGGCATGAGAAGCAAAGCAGCATGTAAGGAGCCCTGGGCTCGGTCCTGGCCAGGGAGGGCTGTGATATCGGTGGTAGAGCTGTGCAAGGGGAAGGAGAAAGGCTGGCATATGCCTTGTGTCGGCCTGGGATGATAGAAGTCCCGGCGGGAAGCCTGGGAAAACAGAGGAGGAAGGTCGAGGGTGCACACGGGAAGTAGAAGAGAAGCTTGGGGACGATTTCAAGCAACATAAAACTCGTCCCGACATCGCTCTACACAATTAAACATACATGTGACGGTCTAAATTATAATTTTTCCACCCAAATTAATTTAAAAATCCTTTTAGCATCATTTTACTCAAATTAATTTGTAACAAGAAATTCGATTATCTGAGACGGAAATAGTTTTAACCAAAAACAAAGCAACCAAGTTACCCAAATCATTCCAATTTTCAATATTCCCACCAAGAGTTCCGCCTCGTTGATAAAACATGAAAAAGGGAGCATTTTTAAGACGGATAATCAATTGTTTACATATTCAAATTACTAGCTTTCCTCCATTGTTTTCATACAAATAATTTCCTCTAATAATTTAATGACATAAATAAACATAGAACATAACATGAATACAATATTCCACCCAATTATTCTCTCATGAAATTCATCTAACACAACCATATGACAAGATTTCAATTAACATGTCTAAAATTTCTCAATAATTCCAAGACAACAACAATTACTAACAAAATTATCAAGAAACATGTCAAACATGCAAATTTACCAACTTTAAACAATTAAAGACTAAATCTTTTACATATAAAGCACATAAATTGCAGTAATGTCGAGTAACCTATCACCGTTACCTTATTTGAACTCCCAATCTTCAATCCACCAAGTCCAAGTCTTTAAAGCTTGCTTCCCAACAATAATTTCAAGAAGAGGAGTAAATTATCCTAGCCCTAGAAAGACGTATGTTTAGAAAGATTAGAAAGGACAATTCTTTCTTACATAGGAAGAAGGAGCACGGAAAGTGGAAGAGTTTGGCACGAAAATCATTTGGTTTGGTTAAGAAATGATTGAGTTATGAAGATTTGAAGGTGGAGTAACAATGGTGTTTTAATGGAGGTTGGGGAGGGAGAAGTGTGCTAAGATTTTTGTGGAAGATGAAGGTAAAATGAGGGTTTGTGGTGGAAAAATGATAGTAATATAGGCCCAATAAGAAGGTTTTGGCCCATAACAACACAAGATGAGTCGGGAATGACTAAAAACCTAATTCTAATTAACTATATCATTTAATTAGCTAAGTTAGTCACTAATATTATTATTATACATGTAAAGCAACAATTTTATAAAAAAGGATTTAAAATGTAAATAAAAAAATAAAAAAATAGTTAATTGAGTTATGAATTCTAAGGGAATTTCGTGGGTGTTACATTGTTTGTATGCAAGAACAGTCCTGGCCCTTAGATGATGCATCTAGGGATGTTTTTGTAACCTTAAAGCAGAAGGAATAGGGCTATATTAGGACCTCTCCTCATCTATTCTCAGCAGTTAATTATTGAATGAAAAAACTTGAGAATTCTTCTCATTTCTCTAAAATATTTTAACTTTGCTGAGTCTTAGTTACAAGTCAGTCTTGATAGTGTCTTGTGCTTGCTTAGACACTGATTAAGTACCTGGTAGTGATAATTATTCAACTTTGTGCTTGCTTGAGTTGTTTAGTTGTTACTGGTTTAGATTTCACTAATTAAATTATGTGCTTGCTTGAATTTTCTTAGTTAAGTCCTCTTAAATTATTAGATTGAGTCATTGTGCTTGCTTGGGAGTCAGTTTGATAGATATATCCACCTCCAATCAAAGTTTAGAACACTAAAAGTCCCCAGTCCCATAATTATTCCATTTCTGATAGTCTGTGTTGTGTGATTTATTAAAAATACTTCTAGTCGTCCATAAAACTTCAAATTTGGTCAGAATAGTTTATATATCAAACGTAATTGTCACAAAATTTCACTATTTATAGAGGTCATTTGCTATTTTTACAAAATTGCACAAGTTCAGTGTAAGTCATGTCAATCCTGAGGTATTACACTGCAGCACTAAAAGATGGATAATTTACCTTGATCTTGAATCGACTAGTGCTTACTCTTTAATTTAAACTTTGTTCAGAGAAAAGAACAAAAACCATGAGCAAATGATGGGACAATATAATTATACGGGCGTGACAATACCCTCGTAGGTTAGAGCAAGTGCAATGGAAGAGCTTTTTATAAAGTTCTTCTTATGCCATATCATATTTTGATAATTTCAACAACTAAGAACTTTTTGTTACAATGGAAAAACTTTAAATAAAGTTCTTTTAATGAGACTATAATAAATATTTTTATGTCTACCAATTTCTTGGTTTTGGGAAAAACTTGGCTTTTCTTTTCAAACCAATTTTTTTTTAAGGACAAACTTTATCTTGCAATGAGACAAAATTTTTTTAAAAGTTCTTATTTACAAACCCAAGACAAAAAACTTCCTAGGTAATTGCTCTTAAATTACATATTGTTGTAATAAATGGTGTGGAGTCTCCGACGATAATTATGTACAAGTTGTTTTAGAAAAAAGCCAAATTCCACGTAATTGTTACAGGGGACAATTCAGAAATAGTCATGGAACATAATACATGGGATTTGGAAGTTTAAAGGTACGATCACCAGTAAAGTTTCCTTGTAGATCACTCCATTGGTCTCCCACATTCCCCCATATCCTGTATCCTTGCTCCACCAATTCCGCGCGTATCACTGATTTGTATATCACTGCACTCATTCCTCTGTATTCACCTGATCTATTGATCATCATTTTAAATAAACAACAACTGTTAAATAAAATCATACTCTCTCCGTTTCATAATATATTAGCCGTGTTAGAAATTTTTATAAACTATTGAGAGCTGAAAAAAAAAACAATCTAACATTTTATAAACTCTAATTGGGCTTATTTCCAATAAAATGACTATCACACATTATGCTCCTCCAATAAGATTACACTGCAAGATAAGAGAGAAGACTTGGAAAATTGTAATAGCGGAAAGTTGTATAGATGTTTAGAATTAAGGCTAAAACATCATATAGTGTGAAAAAAGTTGAGATTGCTAAAACAGCCGGAACAGAGGTATTAGAGAGCATTTACTTATGCAACAAATTTAAATCTTCATTCATCAAGTTTCAACCTTATTAATTAACTGTCTTAGCTGTAATTGAAACTAAAATCAAACTTATTTTGGCAGTAAAAATTAAAGACTATTTACCTTGGGTATGTAATTCATGTAAAACTAGGTCTTATTACGTAGAAATTACTCCATATCAATTTCTTACCTATAAGAATACTTCTTTTAACTTACAAAATTTTAAACAATTAATCATACATATGAAAATATTTATGTTCAACGATTAATTGATTGACATAATTTAGTAACTATACACCTCTACTATCTGTAATGTTTAAATTATTAAAAAGATAGTTAACATGACATATTATCACTTACAACTCTAGAAGTTATGAATTTATTGGTTATGGGATTTCTATTCGACTAAAGTACGGGTACGCTTTAACTATCTCCTAACACCACCACTTAAAGCCTTGATGTAATTCTTATTTCAGGCAAAAGAAAATACCATCACTTACGTTATATCTTACGATTTTTTAGATCGGTATTTACTTAATAGAAATTATACTCCTTAACAATTAAATGACTATTTCTATTTTAAAATGTGTGCTTCTTATGTAAAGAATAGCTCATGAATTTAGATATTCAGGACTTAATTCCATTTAAATATTTAGGTACTAACCTCATAATTAGCCGGTCATAACCGAAAAATCCTTCATTTTGGAGATTATCAATAGTAACTTGACCGAGTGTTTCTTGGTCTCTCCCTGTTACCAGCATCACCTTAAAACCAGTTGCTAATAGTCTGTTGAATAAGTCCAACACTGCTGGAATTGCTGGACACTCTCCTTTCATAGCCCAACTTCTGAATTCCATTGGATTATATGGTTCACACCTACAAGAGTTAGTTCATGTGGTTAAAGATCTCTTACCCCAACATGAGATATACTACCGAGTATTATTCAATAATATATTTTATATTTAATTAAACTCACCCAAAACGCCTGCTTCGATAGTAAAAGAGATTGGATAAACAGGTGTCATCAATATCAAGTATCCAAGCATCATATCCATCGTCAGACATGATAACATTATCCAAATAATCAAATATTTGGTCAGTGATCAAGCTTACATCCCAATTGTATTGACCACCTAACATGTAACTCTCAACTGGGCGCAAACACTGTGTGGGGATGGTTCGCCACCCCTTGACGTTATTAGCCTCCACCCCCATCCTCCAGCTAAGGCAGTACCGGGTTATGGCGTCTCCGCTAGTCTGTTTCGAATGACTTAATACCTTCTCTAACTCCATCCCTAACCCCTTGGACGTAATGGCTATAAGTAAGAGAAGCACCATTTCATTTACAAACTTAACCATTTTTTTTGCAATAATATATTCATGCTCTATCACTAGTTATATATGTTAATGTAAGATTTAAATATGGTTTGTTTGCACGTGAAAAGGTAACGCTGAATCATTTGTTTGCTTATTGATAATTTTTCCACCCAAGAATAAAAAAAAGACAAGAGTATTAGTTAGTGATTTGAGTGTACCTTTAGATTCTTGGTCAAATAATACATAATTTGGACCGACCACTTGTTGGGGGGGCGAATAAGGCGGATTATGATGGAAATCTAGTTTACACATTCATTATTATATCATTTCAACAGGTCGGTCTTATATATCACACTCAAATTGTTGGGATTTTGCTAACTATAGTGCTACAATCTACGATAACAAGACTTCTTAGGAATTAAAATTTTTCTTGTTGGTAAGTGATAATGTAAACTTAGCTAAGTCTCAATTTTTTTTTCAGAAAAAAAAAAAAAAATTAGACAACTGAAATATCTAAAATAAAATAGAAAATTATATACATGTACAACCATGTAGACGTTTGTCAGGCTGAAATCGTCACTAATTTTAGTTACCAAAATAACAATTATAATCTTACTTAGTAATAATGCAACGGTAAGTAAGGGTTGAACCCTAAAGAAGAAACGTTTATTATAGATTTAATGTAAGTAAAGAAGAATAATTACTTAGTTAGATAGTAACAGTCTTCCACATTCTTACCCAATCTTTTGGGTTAGATTGATTCAAAGTATAAAAATTCAAATCAAACAAGTGAATGAACTAGAAGGTTTATCACGTTTTATAAGAGTCATGATGACTCACTCAATTCACCTAGTTTTCATCTAACAATCGATCCTAAACAGAAATACAATAGTCCCGTAACCCAATCACTCAATTGTGGAGGAAACCTCCAAAATCTCCTTAAATAAAAGTTAACAACAATAAATACACGATTAATTGATGACTAAACTCATTAACCACCAAGTTGAACACAAAGATTGATTATTAAATCAACAAGAATAAAAAGATATATAATTTAATAGAAGTAATTAGACACAATAAACATAATTAATGCCTAATTACAAATTAATTAATCTCTTTCTTGATGAACAGTTAAGAAGAATACTCATTCACTAACCAAATCAAAAGTTGTTGCTCAGGTAGAAATTGCAAGGAAATCGCACTTAACAAAGTTTACCAATAAATAGATTTTGGATCACTAATAAGATTAAAGATGTAAGGAAATCACACTTAACAAAATTAATTATCTAGGGAACCAATAACCAAAACAAAGAGAGTAGTAGTAATAAGGGTAACTAAAGAAAGATTACCTATCTTACAATAAAAAAGACGAAATCTTTAGGATTAGATCAAGATTGAAAGATTAGTTCCACATTCTAGATCAGATCTTCAAATCCCAATAGACGAAACCTTCAAGATTACAACTTCATTAACGCAAAATATATGATAAAAACCTAATGCAATCATTTATTTATAATCTAGTGCTAAGTTATATAAATCGGTCTCAGAATGAATGTTAATGGCTAAATTAACCCAAAAAAGAGTTGCCAAATTGCGTAGCCTACGCATGGAGTACTGGGCAAATTGTTTGAAATCCTTCATTCTTTGTAACGCTTTGTGCATGTCTTGACTTGTCTCCCTTATTATTGTTGGATCGCTTGGACTATGATGGACATCAAGACAAGTCTTTGATTTCGAATATGCCTTAAAAGCCGAATATTTGCTCGATACTTGGAAAATGGACAAATCTAATAATTATTAGCATGAAAAACCCCATCTGAATATGAATTTATTTAACTAAAACACCTATAAACTAGTACTAATAATAGCTTATCAAACTCCTCCACACTAAGGCCTTTGCTCGTCCGATTAAAACCGTAAATCAATCAATACTGCAAGGCTCACAAGTGAAGCATGAAAAAGTTCAACCGATTGTCCACTCTTTTCTGACTCCCCATCCTACTTATATCCCTTTCAATTCCGTTTTATATACACGGTCACTTTTCAATCATCACCAAATCATCAAGAAAGTATATGACCCAAAGCCTCGAATAAGGTTACCTGTCTTGATCCGATAGAGGAGTATGGTCTTTGGTAAGTATAATATATATCACTTGATTTTGTTTTTGCCTTAACTATATATAATATAATATTTTAACATTTCAATTTTTTATTTTGTTTTAGGTTCAGTGATTTTCAAGCGGTGAGATTGATGTTAAGACATAATCGAATGCGACTACAAAGCACACTCTTCAAGCTACAACAAGACATTGGTTGGTATGAAAGGACCAATGAGAATGGTCTAAGATATTATCAATACTCTTTTTCTCATTGCAGTGGTCTTAATCATTGTCTTGTATATAGATTTTAAGTTATTTTATGATAATTATTTTTTACTGTACATAAGAGAGTTACGTACCTTCAATCGCGAGTGTGTAGATAAGTTAAGGGTGGATTGGTGATGGTTGTCGCTTAACCACCAAACAATAGTTGTAACTCGACATACAACTTAACAAGTAATAAGTAGAGATCAAACCCAAATGACGGTTTAGTTTTGGTTTAATTCATCAAAGACAGTTCTTAAACTAGTAACAAGAGTGTCACAATCATTTTGATTGGTAAGGTGAGTACTACAACTAAATAAGAACAAATGTAAATAAATCAAAGCAAGTATGTAAAATAAGGATTTAAACAATATAGAGAAAAACACTAGGGTGTCATGGGATCATAGGGGAAATCAAATGGTAAATCCAAGTATGTGAGTCAAGGGTTTGGTCAAGGTCATTGATAGAATAGGATTGAAATTTTCGTTCTTGCAATCCATAAGTTAAGTCGGGTTAGATTCTAGCGTACACCCAATCACCCTACTAGCATAATGCATGGTCTAACATCTTCTAAAACTTTCGGTCTTGCATGAGGTGTTGAATGGGTCGAGAATCATGCACGGTCGTGAATCAAGCATTTCATCAAACATAACATGTGCACTAACACTTTAACTATAACAACAAGTTTAATCAACGAAGATGGACTCAATAAAGCATGGATCTACCCCAACCAATCCCCTAATCTCCCATTTACCTAACTAAGAGACTACTCATTCATTATCATAAAGTTCAAGGAATTAATGTTGTCAATCATCAAAGCAAGAGAAGAGATGATGAACAAAGTAAGATAATTAACAAAGATTAACATGAGATTAAATAAGAGTAGAGAATTGTACAAATTTAAGGAGATTGAACAATAATAATGAAGATTAAATTAGAAGAAACCCTTTGATGGATGAGGAATTGTCACCTTCCTCAATTACAACCCAAGAATCCCTCAATTACAAACTAGATCTAAGATTAATTTGGAAAGATTAAAGTGCAATTATGGAAAGAGTAAGATAACTAATTTTGATTAGGCTTGTAATACCCGTATATTTTGAAGATTGATTAAGGAACCTTGGGATGAGTGAGAGGACCCTTAGGCTTGACGAGAGACCATAAGTGAGTAAGGCATAGCCATTCAGTGGACCAAGTATAATCTATACGAGACATAGTAGTATGTTCAGGGGACCGAGTATGTAGGACACGACGAGTATTAGTAGTACTCGACCGTGTAGGCCGCACTTGGTCGTGTGGAGCCACACTCGACCGTGTGGCCGACACTCGGTCGAGTGAAATGAGCACTCAGTTGAGTTCTATCTGTGTAATACCCGTCGCGTTAGGGACCGTTGACTGACCCTTGACCGTGCGGAACCCTTACCGGGATAGATAGGGGAGTTATAGTTTTGTTAAGAAACCTAGTACTCGATTAAGTCAAGGTCACTCAGCTGAGTGCCTGTGGTACTCGACCGAGCGCAATGTACTCGGTCGTGTATGAACTATACTCAACGGAGTTGCCTTGTGACGACGTGTTATAATTTTACGTGGAGGTCGCGACTTAAATCGTTTCTGAAAACCATTTCTTTATTTTCTTCAAAACCTAAAATCTATTCCTTCCCTTTTCTCCCTCTTATTTCCTCCACCGTGCCGTGTTCGGACCCTCCATATAGAATACCAACTTGGGAGCGGGATTAGCGAGTTAGGATGTAGCCTCCATTGTCGGTCGATCTAATAAGGGAAGTCGTTACCCTCATCATTGGTATTATTTATGTTAGCAGTAATTGGTCGTGATAGATTGTACCATTGTTTGTAGGTGACGATGGTGATGTCTCGTATACGTTTGAATGGTTTTTCGTGTTTGCGTGCATGATTTTGTGAGACGGTTGTACTATTGTGATTACAAGTTTTTATGTTTGCCATTATTGTGATTATTACTATGTGGTTGATGGTGATAGAGTGGTGGTTGGATATTGTGACCCATGTCGGGAGATGGTTTCACCCCCTTATTTTGCCCCTTGTGACCCCCGTCACAAGGACGATGTGCACATTAATAAGCTTGGGTTTCGCTCGTTGCAACGAGCGGGAATTTTGATGTCCAGTGTAACACTCCCATACACCAAGGTGTCTTACCAGGGATCACCTTAGCATATTGAAGTGCTACCATCTCGGTTTCCCGAGGTAGTAAGCATCACATTTACTATAAAGAAACGAGTTTACAATAATTAAGCTTTAAGGTACGTACAAAACTCCAAAACCAAAAGAACTAAAAGCATAATCACTTAGCAAAAGCTAAAGACTCAGAGGAAGCTAGAACTGATCATCATCTCGCAAACGACCCATCCGACTCCCACGCATGCTTGTTATCAGTACCTGCTAGTCTCACTGCTCACCATCCCCCAAATGGATCACCACCGTTTTGAAAACAATAAACGAGGTCAGTCAACGGCATAACCAAAATAATAATTCATAATAATACAATCCAATCAAACTGTAACCAGTCAATCCTCCAAACTCCAAAAGTAACCAGTAACCGACTACACACCGAAGTGTGTAGCCCTGCCAGGTTCCTATCGCAACGAAAGACCCACACCGCCAGTGGGGACCACTGCCTTACTACCTAAGCCCCACTCATCACAACGAGCGAACCCAAATCATTAATGTGCACATCCCTCTTGTGACGGGAGCCACAAGGGGCTAACATGGGGTTGGAACCATCTCCCGAAAATGGTCCCACAATAATAACCAACAACAGTATAATCACAACCACAATGATATAATCAGAACCGCTATGACGATAATGCTAATGAATCAACAAATATCACATCTTATAACAATTATGCAACCAACTGCATAGAAAAAACCCTACCTTTTCGCAATCCATTATACCGCATCCAATCATACAACGCACAACAAGTAACACATCGTCACCTACAACACGATAACCAACAATCAACAATACATACGATGACCAACACTCTAAACCCCCAAAACACCCAAATTATGGTTCGTCAAGACCCCTAATGACAACCATAAACCGACTAAGAAAAATGCTCGAGACTTACCGATGTAATCGACACGGAAAATGAGATGCAAAGACTCACGATGGATCAACCGTAGCCTTGAAAATGATTTGGATGATTATAGAAGCTGTGTACGTAGTTTGGGTTTTGATAAAATGATTAGGAACTGATTTAGAAATGCTTAACACACCCTTTTTTACTCCTCTAATTATCTTAATCAAAACCGCGGAAGTAACACGTAACCTACCAGGCACTCGGTCGAGTACCTGACGTACTCGACCGAGTACGCTATACTCAACCGAGCACCATATGCGCAGTCAAGGGCACCCAAGTCTGAAGCCTGACTCAAACCACCCGATGACACACTCGGTTGAGTACCATCTACTCGACCGAGTACTCTATACTCAGAAATATGTGGTATTACAGTCTTCCCTCCTTAAAAACGAACTGTGTCCTCGAAGTTCAAACCCATAACTATATATCATGTACACATACCACTCTGCCAACCAACACCACTCAACTCTCATCCTCCATCCTCGACACTAACTCACCCAACTAAGCGTACCTCAACAACGCAGCTCATAACATAACATCAACCATAGAATATCATACCTAACCCTATAATACATCGAATACTTATAACATAAGTGCTTCCAACTCTGTCTTACTTTTATACCACTCACTATAAAATCCAATACCAATATAATCCACCAAGCGAGCACGCCTAAAAAGAAATATTACATCCAGTGCTGTGGTCTGGTATCGGCAGGGGTGGGTTACCTGTTGCGATGGGAAATTGGGTACTCGTTGCGATGAGAGCCATTGGTTACAAAGGATTTTGGAGTCGGAGGAGATGGTATCATTTTCTATATTTGCGGAGTCTTGTTATACTATCATTTCTGTCTTATTCTTATTTCGTTTGACCTTATGTGGTGTGTGTGTGTTTTCTGTTTTCTTTCATGTGTCTGCGGAGATCCATTTGATATTGCCGACAAATGGGGAATAGGTAGTCCTATCAGGTGATGATGGTTGCTAGGAGTTTTTCTACGGCCTTGGACGGAGCATGTCACCACCGAGTTCGCTAGTTCGGAAAGTCTTAGCTTTGGTTAATGTTTATGACTTTTTAACTAGTTACTTTTGGTATGGTCTTGTATCGGTTTTAAAGGGAAATTATAAGGTATATTTGTTCTTTCATTGTCGATTTGATATGTACTACCTCGGGCAACTGAGATGGCGACGCCCTTGTTATCTTAGTAAGGTGTTGCTTAAGACTCCTTGGTAAATGGGGGTATTACGAAGTGGTATCAGAGCGATGATTTTGGAACCTGAACCAATGAACCAAATGAATGTAGAGAGTCTAATAAAATGAACCTGGTGTATGTGTGTTGGTTAAAGTATGGGAAGTGTGAGTGTGATTATGAATTATGTGTAGTCTATTTCTGGTTGTTGTATGCGTAGCGTAGAGTATGAGGTGAATGGGTATGAACCTTTTATCGGCATGTGAATGATTATGTGGATGAACATATAGTTGTGGAGGACTGAATTATCGGTGTGATTGTTTATGG
The DNA here is from genome assembly GCA_009801015.1 of Silene noctiflora. Classification (NCBI taxonomy): domain Eukaryota; kingdom Viridiplantae; phylum Streptophyta; class Magnoliopsida; order Caryophyllales; family Caryophyllaceae; genus Silene; species Silene noctiflora. The sequence continues at coordinate 109,327 of VHZZ01001974.1, forward strand.
TACAAGTGTGAATTATGGATGTCAATGGTGTGGGATATTTGTTTATGAAACACATTGTGTGAGTAGTCCGACGTCTTTGCTACTGTGTATATATGTGTGAATTATCTACGCGTATCCGATATTGACGTTTGTCCGTTCAAGTCTTTGTGTTGCGTTAGCTATGAATGAGATAATTAGTTATATGCATGTAATTGTTAAGGTGTATAGTGGATACTAGGAGTAGGGTCTGAATTTTAACGAGTTCTATTATGTCCTAGATTCCAAACAACATTCTTGTATTAAAGGAACGACGATGCCACTGTCGAATGACATTTTTAATCTTTTGAGGGTACTCGACCGAGCACATATAGGTGTTCGCCCGAGCACGCTGTACTCGACCAAATACGTGATAAGAAGTAGCTGACTTAATCTGCCCATTTGAGCACTCGACCGAGTATACTAGAGCAATCGGCCGAGTATACTAGAGCAATTGACCAAGTACAGTCTACTCGACCGAGTTCACCTGAGCACTTGACCGAGTACCCCAATTAAACCGGTTTATTGAGTGATTTTTCGGAAACACTAAAGGCTTATTTCTACTCAATATTTCGACATCTTCTCATATAACTCTTTCAAAACTCTCTCAAAAGCTTTTGTCAAGAAAGCCTAGGTGCTATTTGTGTTCTTTGCCTCCTTAATTCATTCATTTGCTTCGCTTTTCAATCAATTTCAATCCAAAAACTTAAGGTAATGTGTTTAAATTCGTTTTGCAATTATTTTACTTATTAAGGATTAATTGATAACAATACTCTGAACTATGGGACTACCACTTAAAATATTCTGAACTATTGTTTATCCACGAATACACCGAACAATAACACAC
>VHZZ01001975.1:53521-68913 GCA_009801015.1 Silene noctiflora
CGAGTACCCATCAGACAGACTACTGTTCCGAAACCAAACTTACTTACTCGACAGAGTAAGCTTTACTCGATAGAGTACCCAACAACACAGAAAACCGTATTATTACAATAACCCTACACGCAAACCGCACCTGCCTAATTTTCATACCATTTCAGCCAATATGGTACAACCCGACCCGAAAAACCTAATTTGTTTTCCTATCTCCTTAATCTCTAACTTAAAAACTACTCTGTATTATCAATTTACCGTATAGTTTAACCGATTTAACCCTACAAATAGAGCCTAAACCTCTGATTACTTGTAAATGGATATAGATCTTTTAAGATGACATACTTTGCTTCCTTGACTTTTTTAGACAAACCCAATGGGTTGATCATATAGATCTCTTCCTCACCCAATAATATGCAAATAATGAATAGATATATGTTATACAACCAAATTCTAATCCATCATCAAAGATTTTTTTTTCTTTCATTTGAAAGGTTGTTTGTGAACAATAGAGAGAATTAGGTTTATTTTTTTTTCCTGAAGGTATGTAAATGGAAATTATTCCGCAAAATGTACTGAAATAAGTAAAAAATATATTGCGAAAATAAATTACGTTTACTTATATTTAAAATGAATCATGGATAAACCCGAAAACAAGAAAAAATACGAGGAACAATTATTGTACCCGTGTCTCACGCTCACACCACCATGGATCCACGATGGCTTTCCGTTTCCTAACCTTGCACTTCCTCTTTCACAACGACGATCTCCGCTGGACACTTCACTTATTCCCTTCCTCATTCTTTTACTACCCTACTTCATGCAATCATGGGCGTTTTTAGTGGGGGTTCATGGGGTTCAATTGAACCCCCACTCATCTTCTAAAACTATGATATATAAGTAAAAATGATAATGAATCAATAAGATAAAAAAACTATGATATATAAGTAAAAATGATAATAAATCAATAAGATATTGTTGACATATTGGTTTGTATGTGGTTTATTATTTAGGCTGCATCCTAAAAACGCCACTGCATGCAGTCACGCTTAACACTTCCTATCCCTTCGCACTATATGCAAATGCCTTTTGGTTATTCATATAAACTAAATGTTATCATTGAAACACGTTCTTAATTGGTCTTTAACGTGATTTAGAACGTGATTTAGGTTTGGCAAACATGTTAGTAATGTTGAATTCGGTGTCATTCAGAAAGAAAAAATGAAGTAACAAGAAACATTGAGATTGAGAAGGTTTAAGAATAATGAATTAAAAAAATGGAGACTTTGTAGTGTACCATTCAATTTTAATCTAAATTTAAGTCGGGTAAATCATGACATTGTTAAAGTTTTTCTCCATAAATATTTTTCTATTTCAATATTCAACAACTATATCAATCTCAGCTTTTAGTAATCAAGATTTCAATGATCTTCACTATATAATTATACATTTATACTGCAGGGCCTGCACTTCAGCATCTTTTAAACCTAAAATACTTTGCAGTTTCCATGAACTCAGCAAAGCTAGTTTATACTAACTCAATATTGGACCCCACTACCGTATCACAGGTCGTTTTGCCATATGATTATGACCGTTACAAACCCCAATTTTTCAAATTTTTAAAAACGCATATTTTGACCCATTCTTTACTCCTCTTTAGTCGTTCCTGCACCTCAATCTTCAAGCTTCAAATTTTCCATAAAAGTGAAAAAAATACAGTAAATTAGTAATTATAATGCTCAAAAACTAATTTCTAGCTCTTTTAAAACTCAATTTAATACCTCAAAAACCAAAGTTTTAGAATTTCAATAACATTGTTGTTCCTAGAAATTAACAATTTCTTGAATTTCTTTCCTAAAATTACATTTCTTCAATTACCCTTAATATAAATTCTCAAAAAGATTGAAACTTTGATGGATTTTCCATCTGGGTTTTAGAAAAAAATTACTCCGTAAAAGGGTATGTTTTAAATTTTGAAAAATTTAGGTTTGTGTGAGATAAAGAAATGCCAGTATCAACTAGGTCTCAGATCTTCGACATAGAAGATAATAATGCAGGAATATCGACGACGACAGCGACAAACATGGCACAAGTGTTACGAAACCCGCATCATGGTTTGAAAGAGAAGCTTCAGTCATTAACTCGTTTATATGAGCAACAAAAGTTAGCTTCACTTGGTTCAAGAATTCAAAATGCAAGACCTCAAGAGTCAAAAATCCCACCAATTTCAGCTATAGATAGAAATGGGTCAATGAAAATCGACTATTTTGATCGAATAAATGAGCCAGTTTTAGCAGCAAATAATGGAGTTATGAGGGAAAATTCAATGCCAAATGCAACAGTAACAAAAACATATGTAAATGTTATCCCTCAATCACCAAACCTACAATTGGATGATGCAAAGGAGAATGTGGCAGCGAATGGCGATCGAATTGTCGGGTTTATGTGTCCAAGGAAAGCGCCGGTTTCTAGCAAAGCGGCGAGGAAATTGTCGCTAGGGTCGCAGTTAGAGGCAAGAGGGTTTAGAGAAAGGAGTTTGGGTCAAGAAATGGATCCTCTGTTTGAGAGGCAGAGTAGTGGGAATAATAGCAGTAGGATTATGGTGTTTGTTAGACTTAGGCCTATGATGAAGAAGGAGAAGGAAGCCGGGTCTCGGAATTGTGTGAGGATTGTTAATCGGAAGGATGTTTATTTGACGGAATTCGCTTCGGAGAATGATTACTTGAGGTTGAAAAGATTGAGAGGAAGACATTTTACTTTTGATTCTTCTTTTCCTGAGTCTTCTACTCAGATTGAGGTTTATTCTGCAACGTGAGTTCTTATGTTTTTGCTTGTATTTTGTTTAATTTGAACTATTGTTGGTTGTGTTTTATTCCCTTTGTGTGGTAGTTTTCATGAGGAAATCCAATTAGTTTTAGTTTATGTTACTCATACTCGTTTAGAAGTATCCAACGTGGGTACGCGTCCAAGTGTCGGACTATGCTATATTCATGAACAAAATGCTTAATTTGCCTTAAAATGAGGACTGAGAAGTCACAGTTCGAGTCTTGGACACGGGTATGCAAGGGAATAAGAAGAGTCGGAGTTTGGAGGAATGTTGACCTTCGCTATGAACGTGCTGCACTGCTGCCCATATAATAGCTTTGTAGTTCAGATGAAATGAATGAATATGTTGGTGAATTGTGATGACTCAACTTTTGCATACTATATTGTCAATCATTTGAGAGAATCACTTTGACTGTTTCATAGATGCAACGAGAGAAACTACATTTTAGATGGACTTGAAGATTTGATAGTTACTGTACTATATTTTCAATCATTTGCCCATATTTTATTATTCACAAGTTCTTGTTTAAGACGGACATATTTGTCTTAAATAATAAAATGGGTCAAATAGATGGATGATCCATTCATGTCGAATACTGTTGTAACTATAAGTTTTCATGAAAAACAATGAAGCATGAATAAGGTTCGAATTGAAATGCACTCAAGTATTTAGTGCTAGTGTAAATTGTTGCTAATTTAGGAATATTACTCGAGTAGTCCAGGATTTAGGCTTCATATCACTCGAGACTAGGGTATCTACTATCTAGTACTAGTGCCAAATAAATGTTGTTACTTGGTCGCAGGTCGTACATATAAATGATTTCATTCGGAAAAGATATCATTCTTAGATGCTAATGTCATTGAGTAATATTACTGACAGTCATGTCTACTTGAGTTCAAAGCCTGTCAGCACTAAAAATGCCGTCATGACTCCCTTTACTCTGATAAAGGAAAACATTTGGTTCATAAAGGATGAAAGTTATAGTAACAATGCGATTTACCAAAGTTAAAATTTCAGGACTGCAGATCTTGTGGAAGCAGTGCTTCAAGGGAGGAACGGATCAGTATTCTGTTACGGAGCCACAGGAGCTGGGAAAACATACACAATGCTTGGCACAGTGGATAATCCCGGGGTCATGGTGTTGGCTATTAAGGATCTGTTTACCAAGATTCGGCAGAGAAGTGTTGATGGGACCCACACTGTCCATCTTTCTTATCTTGAGGTTTATAATGAGACTGTCAGGGATTTGCTTTCTCCTGGAAGGCCTTTGGTCCTTAGAGAAGATAAACAGGTATTTAGGCCTCATTCGACTTCCCTACCTAGTTCATTGATATTGAGAATAGTGCATTTCTAGGAATGTGTTCATAAGATATACGGTATGACTTGGCTAAGATATTTGGTGCAACTTTCTATAGGGAATTTTGGCAGCTGGGTTGTCACAATATAGAGCTTATTCTACTGATGAGGTGATTCATTTTTTGTCGTCTTTAACCTTTTACTCTTTAAATGCAAATTGAGTAGGATGTCTTATTGAATCATCTGTGGCTGAATGTTTTCAGGTTATGGCATTACTTCTTCAAGGAAATAAGAATAGAACTACTGAACCAACACGAGCAAACGAGACGTCTTCCAGATCCCATGCTATACTTCAGGTAACTAGCTTAGCCAACTGCAGCTCTATCCTCTTATCGATTTACTTATTTCTTGTTCTACCTTATGAAAATTTGTACTCCTTCAAGTTTAGTGAATTAGTCCCATTTGATTTTGACCGACTTAGTGAGCTATGTTTTTTAGGTTATGGTTGAGTATCGAGCTAGAGATGCTTCGATGAACGTGGTGAATCGTGTAGGGAAGCTGTCATTGATAGATCTAGCTGGGTCTGAGAGAGCACTGGCCACAGAACAGAGAACAGTAAGGTCAATGGAAGGTGCCAACATAAATAGGTCTCTTCTTGCACTAAGCAGCTGCATCAATGCCCTTGTTGAAGGAAAGAAGCATATACCTTACAGGAACTCCAAGCTTACTCAGCTTCTGAAGGACTCCCTTGGTGGAGCTTGTAACACCGTCATGATTGCGAATATCAGTCCTAGCAACTTCACGTTTGGAGAGACACAAAACACTCTTCATTGGGCTGACCGAGCCAAGGAGATTCGCAACAAGGTACATGATACAACTCATTGGTTGGCATATATTTCTAGCTCAGCTACCCATGACTAGGCCTTGCGAAACTGACGTAACCCTAACAAAGTTACTCCAGATTTGAATTAAGTAACCCACAAATGATCCTATTCAACACACACGAAAATATTTTAATTTGAAATTACCCGAAACAACCCAAAATGACCCAATGTGCCTAATGAGCAGACTCGTAGCCACCTGAACTAAACTGATCAGTCCACGGAAATTATCGGACTTGTACTTGTTTCTAGTGATACGTTTGCCATGACTTAGGTTCAAAATGTGCCTACATCAACATTTCTCTTCTGGCTCCTTTGCACCCAAAGATAATAAAATCACAGTTTTGGGAAATTATCAGTTTACTGCATAGATAACTAAATCAGTTTACCTTGTGAAATTCCAGGCATATGAAACAAATGAAGAATTAGTGCAAGCTCCGGAATCTGAGGCTGAGCAGGCTAAACTGTTACTTGAAGTACAGAAGGAAAATCGAGAGCTTCGAGTACAGCTAGCAAAACAACAGCAGAAGCTATTAACTCTTCATGCTCAGTCCTTGGCTGCAAACACCTCACCAACTCCTTCAGTAACCTGTATGCTCACTCCTCCACCCTCATCCAACAAAGCGAACGATAAGCGAAGGCCTAAGATTTCCTTGCCAGCTACACCAGAACAAAACAGAAAGAAAGGACCTGAAGAGACAGTAAGCGAACTGCAATTGCTTGTAAAAGCGTTGGAGGGCGAGATTGAGAGAATGAAAAGAGAACACTCATCACAACTAAAGAAAAAGGATGACAGAATTAGGGAGCTTACCGAGAAATTACCTAAAGGAATTAAAACAGGAGAGGAAGGGTTAAAAATGTTTGGTTCGAGAGTAAGTGTTAAACCAAAGGTGGCAAACAATGGAGAGATAAAAACTCCTAGTCACAGGTTTCAGTCTCCTGCACCAACGGCCAAGAAAAGGAGTTTTTGGGATATAACAACTGCTAATAGCCCTTCGAACACAACTGTTAATGGAAGGAAAACAAGAAGCCATGTCAATAATGGTGAGCTTACAGCCCCACCTTCCATGCTTCTTCAGGTAACAATTTTCCATCTTTCTCTCCTGCATTATAATAATTTAGTTATCCATGATTGAAGTGTGTTTCTTTTTACTGTGAAGCAACCGTAAGTCCGTAACTTGCTGCATAGATCATTATGGTTCATCTGTAAGACTGTAAGCAACTTTTTATGTGTTAACACTAGGGTAAGGCTGAGTATACCCGACCCCTTACCACACCATTTGTGAGACGGGGAGCCCTCAAGACACTGGGGTAACGCTGTTTATTGTCGAATTTGCATTTGATTCGTACATGTCGTTATCCCTCGTTCTGATCCATGTTTATGGTCTGTCTCTACCCTCTGACACATCATCACCAATTTAATATTTCAGCCAGGTTTTGCGCGACAGAGACGTAGTCCCTTCAGGTAGTGAGTAACCAAAAGGCAAGAAATGAACCTGAAAGATACAAGTATGCTAGTGTGATCTCAAGCGCGCCACCTGAGTGTGAGGTGGCGCGCTTCTAACAGAAAGGAAGATCACTTCTTTGTTAGGTGGATTTGCAACTAATGTATTTGATTAATTAGTAATTACGGAGTAGCATTTAAGGAAACAAGATTGTATTGAAGCCCAAGTGTGTTTCAGCATTTGCTCCAGTCTAGCTGACTGATTTATTGTGTGATTATTATGAGGATTTTAGGTTGAAACCATACCTTAAAATTATTTTTTTTTTTCCTGTAAACATTGGAAAGTTTAATTAGTGATTCTTAGTTCTTACAGATATCAATTCAATCATGTGTACAATTGATCAATTTCCACTGATTATGTAAATACATTAAGCAAATACAATAACAAACTGGCCAATGCATTAAATCTTATCAAGTTCCTTGTAATACAAATAGGTTGGTCGGTGTACAACAATAACCATTCGGGTGAAATTAAATCAAACATTTTGGATTAGGGGTCAAGTTCAGATCGTCTATTCGATGGTCAAGTTGGATACAGGTCGGGTCAATTTTTGCCTGATCTCGCAAATTGATGGGCTGGGTGACAGAGAATAAAATATTAGAATCACTTTCTAATTTTCCCCACATGAGTGATGAGGCGGGATGCAGTCCTACTTGGCTCTCATCAACGCAGGCCTATAAAGGGCAAGGCCAATCTAGGCACTAACCCTATATGTCCGTATATGTAGGACTATTTATGCTCTTTCCTTTTCTTTCTTTTTTTCCTTTTTTTTATAATACATTTTCACTTTTTAATAATTTTCTAAAGCAACTAATTAATCTTATAAATTATTGTTGGAGAAATACCTAAGAATATTATAGTCGACATGAGTAGGGGTGTTAATGAGACGAGACAGCTCGCGAGCTGCTCGAGATTGGCTCAAGAGTTTAACGAGTCAATCCGAGCAAATGCTTGCTCGACTTGAAAAGCTCGTGAGCGGCTCGAACTTGTGTGATTACATAAGATATTGCTCATATTTCATAAAATATTTTATCATGATTATATTTTTGTATCACACATATTAAAATGTCTCGCTAATTGGCCAAATATTTTTACATATAACTTTCGAGCCTTGTTATTGAAAATATCGAAAGAAAAATAAAATTAAAAAAATAAACAATTTTATATAGGCTCAATTTGAACTCGAGTTTCTCGAACTCACGTTAAACCTCGCAACCTTTATAACGAGCACATTTTTTCCAAGCTCGAGTTTTGGTTCTTGAGCACAAGCCGAGTAAGGCCAAGCTCGGGCTTGGCTCGGCTCGTTAACACCCTAGACATGAGAGGCAAATTCTTAGAAAACTCATTAGGGAAGAAAAACTTGTTCCGTTCCGTCATTTATTTATCTATTTCATTTGTTTACATTTCTAATTACGGAATGTTTTTCATGAGCTATTTAATCATCCACCTCATCTTAATCCACTTGTGACCTAATAATTATACGACGTATCTACAAATGTCTATGGTCCTCTCTTATTTCCTTAACCTTTATGCCAAAATAAACGGTAAACAAATAATGGTAACGGAGGGGGTATGTTGGTAGAAAGTTTAAGAAGGCCAAGAATCCATATTTATCAAAATTCTGGGTAGCGAATGAATTAGCTGATGTAAGTGCATGGCTTCTGGGTAGGGTGTTTGGTTTGAGAAATTCTCCCAAAATTTAAAATAACATTTATAATATAAAAATGAAGGGAGTATTAAAGTCAAAAAGGATATTTTGATAAATGAGAAGAGTATAAAGTAGAGATTAGGTAAATAAAATAGGGTAAAGTTAAAACCTTAAAGTAAATAAAGAAGATTGGAAATAGCGAAGATGAAAACAAATAAACAATAATTGTGTAAAGCAATAAGGGGGGGCAGCCTACCATTAAATACAACTTTAGGCTTTATTATTAGATCAACTTCTTGTTTGTTTGATCGTAAAAATGATGAGAAGATCATCATCAGTTCCAACCAACCAACCTCGTCTCTTGTGTCATTAATTAAATACTACCAGTTGTAATTCATTTTCTCCAATTTATGGCTCTGTTATTTTCCTCTGTTCTCACCCTGCCAATTTATTAAAATAAAAAAGATTGTTAGGTCACGGTTTTACGTGAGACCAACAAACTAAAATGCGTTTATTAACAAACACGTTTGATAAGGAGTTTAAAACTTCTTTTAAATGTGAGGCTCCGATAATAAGATTCGACTTTTTATGGTATAATTTCGGCTCCCTTCATTTTAATTCAACTCGTTTAAGTTAACTTAACTTCTATTCAGCTTCATTCAATTCAGTTTAGTTTAGTTCACCTTCATTCACTTCTGTTATAGCTTTATTCAACCCAAAAGAAAAAAATTAACTACTCTAATTATTTGTGCAATTCGTGTTATTCAGTTTCCGTCTAATGCATAAGAAACAAATGTTTGATCGTCATAATGGTAAACATGAGATGCGGGTTCAAATCCTATACAAATTCTCTTTTATGCGTTTTTAGTTGAATATTTTAAATTACCTAAGGACTTTATTTTTTATTTTTACTAGGCCCCTCAATTACATTGGGTTGTCCCTTCTTACCGTAAGGAGTAGTGGAACTGGTAGCCTGGTAGGACAATATAAACCCCACCCCAATTATCATCTTTGGTAATTCCGAAATTAATATTTCTATGCTTTTTAATATCAGTCCGTCTCATTGTAGACGGCCACTATCCGTTTAAAACTGAAGACGGATAGTGGTCATCTCACAAAAATGCAAGTGGAGTATCCATTTCCCATCCACTTGCACTATCCATTTCCCACCCACTTGCATTTTATGAAAGGGACAATATCCGCCTTCAGCTTTGAGAATTTGTGTTCTAATACAGGTGAAAGAGTTTTTTCATAGGTCGAAACCCTTTTATGCATTAGGAAAACTTTACGATTTTTACTTGAAAAATAACACAAACTACTATCACAAAACTTGAATGAGACAGTAATCATGGTACTATGTCTATAAGGTAATTTTGGACTTTATTCACGGTTATATAACCATTTTACGAATGAATTAATAACATTATTATACACGTATATCAATACGAAACAAAACTATGCCGGTCGTATGATGTAATGAGAAAATGATCAGTTTTTTTTGGTGGTACCATAAAACCGTAGAATACAATGAGAAAAGGAGCGTTGATTATTTTGGTGTAAATTTTTGGTTAGAGCTGGAAAAGCAAGGGAACAGAAGAAAGCCTTGAAATGAGGGAAAGGAGATAAACCAGTTGCAAAATGCATTAAGGTGTACTCATTAACTCAAGAGTTGAAACTATGCTCCACCCATTACTATATCAAATGTGGCACTATATTATGATGAATCATCACTAATTTGTTGGTGAAGCCCTACGTACACTTATAGTATCATATTTTCGAATCCCATTTATTACTAAGCACTAGGGAAGGAGGAAATTAGCAGAGGTATCCTTATCATTTTTATACCTTTGTTTAAAATGTTTGGAAAAAATTATCAACAAACATATATGTACAGTGACTTGAAATGGGTATGAATTTTCACCAAGTTATAGAACATTAATTCGATAAGTTTCTTATATATTATTGGCCTCTTCAACTCAACCGAACTTGAAACCGGAAAAATGCCGTCTTGGCTAGCTAACATAGTTAACTGTAGTAGCTTAAGCATTCTGATCTAGCATGCACTGTAATCAGCCCTTTGTATATGTCTGCTTGACTTGTTAAGAACATGATTCATGAATACGAAATTTATTCATCCAGGGAAATAGGCGAATTAAAGAATACTACTAAAAACAAGTTATATCTGATAGATCGTATGTATCCCGTTTTCATTATATTGTATTGTCCGTATAACTCAATCGACAAAAAATAAATGATCGAAAATCTAGATTGCATGAATATCTTACATTGAGATAATATGACAATCAATGTCCAACCCTATCTCATAATCCACACAAGTTTTGTTTTTCCAAGTATACCATTACCATGATTTGATTACATTACACCCAAAAACTACCAAATTACATTGAGATTAAAACTTCCCCAATATTTTTATACCCCCAAAATATAAAAAAAATTAACCCTAAAACACTAAACCCAACCCATTTTAATACCTCTTAAACCCTAAAAACCACTAATAAAACTACAAATTACACATTTTTATTTTTATTTTTTCAAACTCTTAGTAAGTAAATGCTTAATTCCGGTGCACCATGACAGTCAGGGTTAACCATGTAGAAAGCCTCGGAATCTCTAGACCCAACAACTCTCTCAAATTGAGCCCTCATGTACATGAGTTCGCCATCTGTACCAGACCCGGACCCGTTAAATCCAGGAAGAACACCTGCTCCCATTGAAATGGGCTCAACTGCCTTCAATATTTTAGCCTCATTTGGCCCAATTTCTCTTTTAGTTGCAAACCCACATTTTTTACCGTTACAATATGTCCTCCATTTTTGCTCTTCCAACAACCTCTTCCTTTTCGGCTTCTTGCTACTACTATTGTTATTATTATTAACGTCGACTGACGATTCTTGCTTATCGCATTCGAGTGCAATTCTAACCAACCCAAATGCCATTTCATTGACTAAACTAGTAATTGGAGTAGCTAGCTCAATGAAGAACACTGGAGTTGAGTTATGATCCCTTTGAAACACAAAATGTACATGTCCTTTTCGATACCCGAAAAGGGTACCTACAATCTTAGGACATGAACCCAAATGATGAAAAGCTGATGAGGATGAGGCTTTGTTAATGTGTAAGGCAGTTAAGACTGACCTAATCCTGGACACCGCGATTTGTTGTAGTTTCTTTCTCCTTCTTGAGACTAAACTCTTAGACTCTTCAAGTTTAGTGTCAGTAGATGAATTAATGTCCTTAAAACTACCTTGGTTTGCCCTGTTTTCCTCTGTTTTTTGTGGGTTTGGTTCATCTTGTATTCTCCTAGAGGATGACCAAGGGAAATTGGCCTTAGACATGTTAGTGGGTGTTGTTGTTGTTGCCTTCATTTTGTAGATTTTAGAGGGAGAGTGAGTTGAGTTGAGTTGAGTTGTGTTGTGTTGTGTTGTGTTGTGTTGTGGTTGGTTACCAATAGAAGTAAGAAGTAGGGAGTATTAATGTATGTAAGGTGGAGTGAATTTATGTGATGTGTTGTGTTGTGTTGTGTTGTGTTGGGTGGAGGTGAAATTAGAGAGTTTCATTTACTACTCTCTCCTTGGTCCTAGAGTTTGCTTTGGCCTTTGAGAGAGGGCTCTCTTTTATTTTTGGTGCAATGCATAAAGAAAATTCCTTGAGTATGTAGCCCCACCTAAAGGAATTCATAGTGGGATCATCAACTATTATTGTTTTATTTAGAGTATACCATTTAGTTCGAATTTTAACTCGATAAGACCATTAAAACAGTAAAGCTCGCTCTCATAAGTTTTAACACTGCTACATTTTCAGGGTTTGAATACGAGATCTCCGGTTAAGTTAGAACAAACTCTTACTAGTTGATCTACATGCTGCTCATGGCCTCATGGGTAACTAGTATTGTAGTAAGCAAGTGATAATTAGGTGTCGCTTGGCGATACTCAATTTCAGCATTATCCTCTCACATACATAATGATAATAGAAAAAGAAATATTTAAGGTTCATATTTTACACGTGAGAACTTAGTATTAGTATCGTCGAGTGACGCTATCTCATTTCTTTTTTATTTGGGATTAGGAATGATAGATTTGAACTCTTAGCCTATCATTATACATTGCTTCATATGTTTTATCATCTGAGTACTTGAGTTGGGATCTGGTGATTAGTAAGAGACATTTTTCCCAACTAAGAAGACATCTTTTGAAAAAATGGTTCAGTTTTTCTATTGATAAGACTAAAATCATTTTGTTTGCTAATGTGATTTATGTAAACGATAGCGTTGACCCATGTAATATATATAATGGAGTTTGGATATTGCACATGTTTTTGTATTAAAACTAGTGAATTAAAGTCGCAATATGGACGACAAAATCATTTTAGTCACAACAATATAGGTAAGGTTACTACCGTCTTTTAAGACTTTATTACAATTTAGTTCAATCTAATTTCGTTTTAATCCGTCCAAAAGAACCTAATCTACCTATAAACAAAATGTGATGTGCGACTAGTTAACCTCCTATGCTACACACATTACGACTAGTACTATTCATGTTTTTATTTGTAATAATATACGAGTAGATTATTCAAGTTTTAAAAAGAAAGCATGAGAAATGCACTCATACATACATACATACATTGTGTAATTGTGGTGGCACTATACATGATGCTAGATTGCTAGTGACATTACAATAACCCTAATTTTATGATTAGACCATCTTATATAAGTTGATCTCATCATTATTCAATAGAAGCATCAAGGCATAATCTCTCTCGACCATATAAACAATGTTAAATTAAATAAGCTTAATTATTTTTATTGTTATCAAGACCCTACATACCCCATACACAATCATACAACTATCTATCATCAAAACCAATTAGGAAAATGTAGATTTCTTAATAATATCATAATGATCAAGTTATATTACAACTTTATAAAAGCTAAAAAAAACTTCGGATTTCCGGTCTTATTTCCGTGTCTCATCTTGTGTCCTACTGTCTCTCCATCTGGCACATAAACACTAAACATTAAAATTAAGTATCTAGATATATTATAAAATGATGAGGAGTTAGAAGATTAAAGCAATAGAAGATTTGTACTGGCAAAAAAGGATCAATATGTGTTGTTTAAAACCGTCTTATATTAAGATATCTTGTAACTTTTTTTCATTTTTACCTTTATTTACTTTGATTACGAGTCGTTTTTAATGAAGACGGTCTTAAATGAAAATTGACGAAAAAAAGGTAAAAAAAAAAGAGAGAGACAAAGTTGGGAGGGAGGGGACGGAAGGAATCTAATAGAGGGACAAAGGTGAAGAGTAAGTTCATTTTCGAGTGGGGTAGAAAAGCAAAGCATTGGCTTGACTGCCTTCACTTTTGACCTGAAAAATATACTAAAGCTACAAACCCAACACAAGTTAAAGGAAACAAAATAAAGTAACAAAGCTGAATTCGTGATCACTAGATGAATTTAAATACAAACTAACCCGATCCAGCCATCTTTTGTTTATACATTAATAGTTTGTTAATTTTATAAAAAAAATTAGGGTTAAAACTAACACAGCATAACTTGTCTTGTTTTGAGGGAGAAAAGGAGAAAAACATATTTTATTTTAAGACTTACTATAAACGATAAATAGAGCTAAAATATTTAAATAAGGTTTTACGTTAAAAAAAAAAAAAGAAAAAAAAAAGGTGAATTGTATTTTGAACATTTACTAACTACCCCGCTTTATCCACTCGTTTAACTATACAGATTCAGCTTTAGAGAATTGTTATTTCCTTTTTCTTTTCTACCTTCTCGATCCTCTAATAACCGATTAAAATATAAATATATAATATAAATGGCCTCCACTTGTCATCCGACCTCATGCAATATATATTAAGTTAATCAATAGTGAGAATGTAAAGGGAGAAAGTGTGATTGAGAAGGTAAATGGCAAGTCCTCTTAGCCTTATGCAAATTTGAGATTTAAAAATCAATCATCAACTTGTTTGTATAACTACTTTTGTGAAAGTAGTTGTGAATTTCTTTTGTGTGCCTATTTTGGTATTAAAACACTATCTCATTTTCTTTAGGAATATTTTATTACGAATAATATTATATAATAATAAGTATAGTACTAAAATATTTCAAGTGAGTATGGTGATATTGAAAGTGATTAAAATTAAGGGAAATGTTCAAAGTAGCATATTAAGTAAGTGACTCATCCTCAAGCAAGAAGTGAATAGATGACCCAAGCAAAGTGAAAACACAACGTCACTGTTGACATTAAAACAGGCAAAAACCGTACAAAGACACGCCCCCTTTTGTTTACTTGCATAGCAAAAGTGTATAACTACTGACACATTTTCTTTATCTTTATTTACAAGTTAAAAATGTCTGATTTAAAATAGGTAAACATAGCTCATGAAATGCAGAAAATGTTAGTGCATTTTGTTGGATATGGTAAATAGAGAATATTAGTGACTTAATTATTAGAATGATGAAAAACATTCTCAGGAAGACGCAGATTTGAGAGTGACATTAGTGTTGCTGTAAGGGAACATCCCCCTTGTTGGATTCTACTATCAAATATGCTACAAATTGACTTATCATTCATCTTAGGGCATGCATTATGTCATCTCTTCTTGTCTTTAGTGGTCCCCATGGTCCTATTTCAGATTCATCCGCATGTTTTTTCAATTTTTTTTTTTAGTTTTTTATTATTATTATTTTTCCGCTCTTGGGTGGTCGGGATTTTCTCTCTTAATCTACTAAATGTGGTGTATCCATCTTCTAGTATTGTGTTTATGTGCGAATATCGTGTACGATATCGACAAATATGACACTCGCAAGTATGTATCTGACACTTAGCAAATCGTGTCTAATTTTTTGTTAGTATTTTAAATTTGGATACTTTTTAACACTCGAGAACACTTGAAGTCAGCCTAACACCTTTTTAAAAAATTTATATATAAGATAATTTTGTTTCAAAGCTCATAGCTAAATTTCTCATTTCTTTCTTATTCAATACCAAACTAATTTAGACCTCGTGCAATAAATGCGCGGTATATATAATTTTTTTTATAAGTAAACTAGCTTAGAACTTGTGCAAAATTGCACGGGCATATATAAAAACTATATAGATAATTTGAAATTTCATTGTTATAAAATTATATTAGTTTGAATGTAGAATATCTTACACAAATTTACTTTCACTAAAGAATGGATTATTAAGCCATTTGTTTACCTGTTT
>VHZZ01001975.1:73844-86089 GCA_009801015.1 Silene noctiflora
TTTTGAGAATTTTTATTCTCTTAGTATATAGGAGGATGGTGATATTTCATTAATTGTCCATATTTCTCGTAATTGTATTTTGCTTTGTTGACACCTATCAAAAGAATTAGGTAATGTGTTGAAATGTATTTTAAACATTTTTTTTAAAATCCACAAAGCTAACAATTTTAATTTTTTAATTCTCTCATTTTTTTTGTCAAGAAAGTAATAATAGTGATTTATAATTTTGTTTTATATGTGGTATGTATCAAGTCATTCTCAACTAATAGTAACAATCAAAGATTTATCAATTTATACTATAATTTTATATAAATTTTATTTATATTTTAATTAAGAGTTCATAGTTTAGATTTAGGTAAATATAATATTATTTGATAAAAATATTAATTTTAATTTAATGAAATAAAAATGTAATTATTTGTTTCCTTTTTTAGTGAATGAGCATAATTGTAGTTATCTTCCTTATTTAAAAGATGCTTTTTAGAGGAAAAAATGTAAGAATTCATATTCTTTTAGTAAATAGAGAATTGCATAAATTAACCATTTTACCCTTACAAGTTACTAATTACCCATCGACCATCACCACCTTTTTTCCAACCACATTCACTCATCTACACCTCATTAACCCATTAACACCCACATCTACTACATTATATCTCATCCACCACCTTCACCACAACTCAACTCCTCCCCCGCCAACACCAACATCGGTGTCAAATTGCCACACAAGTGCCCTTTTGTCGACGTCGCCATTGTAACACTCCGTATTTTTATACTGGGTTTAATAATATTTAAATAATATTTAAATAATATTTTATATTTACATTTCTTATTGATATCTCATGTTTAACTTTTCATATTTATTATTTTAAATTATATTTTTTATTTATATCCCTTTTAAATATATGGTCGTTCTATATAAATTGTATGAGCTTGAGTTAGTGAGTCGTGGATTAGTTAAATTGACGAGTGGATGGGCCATGTAGGCTGAGTTGGCTGAGGGTCGTGTAGGTCGTGGTTGGATTCCGGGTTTGGGTAAGTTAATTAACTATGACCCGGAATATATGAACCATCTTTTTACACACCTAAATTCTTTTAATCTTTCTAAAACACACAAAAATAAGACAAACCCTAGAGAGGAGAAGGGAGAGGAGACCGAGAAAGAAAAGCAAGAAGGACGGCGGAGCAACGCGTGGTTTTGAGGCGGAATTGTGAGACGGTTCTTGTTAATTCCTCTTTACCAGTTCGTAGGTTCATTCATATACTAGCTTTATGTTATTTATCGCTTAGTTAGATGTAAAGTTTACGTTTTTCCTTGATATTTGACCAAACTCTAAGATGGTTTAATGCTAAAAATTATTATTGTGAGACGGTTTTATACTGACATTTTAATGACGAATTGAGAGTAGGAGAAGGGCCGAAGTGTGTCAGGTGTGACCTAGGGTTGTGTGTGTGTGACGGATGCGACCTAGGACCGTGCGTATGGTTGTCGTGGCCTGACCACCGGGGGGACCTCGGGTGTGGCCGAGCTACGGGTGGCCTCGGGTGACCGCGGGTGACCGCGGGTGACCGCGGGTGTCGTGGGTTGGCTGAGCACGGACTCGACCAAGTGTTGTTGTGTCGTGTACGTTATAATTATCATGCGACGATATTTATTATATATTGTTATAATTAAATTAGGAACGGAGTTCGTAAAAGTGTCATTCTAGCTTTCTTGTGATATTTGCTACGATGGTATATTGCTGAGGTAGGTTATCCTACTCAACTCGTGTTAATTATTTAATTATCATGTGTAGATATGTGTATTATGCTGAGACGGTTACTATTCTAAGTTAGCTTGTGGTAGTTGTGACAAGGGTAAAGTCGTATCTCCTTCACAAAATAATCCCCTAATACTACTAACAAATAGCTAGCGATGAGTAGAGTATCGTATCTACAAGGAGAAACTAATAATCTAGTTTGTTATTAACTAAGTCCGTCTTAAGGTATCAGTTTTCTTGAAGGTTGATTTGTTTATGTCTATAACTTATTGAAATAAAGTAAAGGCGAATTCAATAATATTAAAGAGTCTATGGATAGGGTTCACTAGGTCAGCTATCTAGGGGGTGTGATTTAACTAATTAAAAGAGCAATTATGTTGTTTAAGGTCATATGATTGGTCAATTCTAATATGCTCTTTAGATCTAAATTTAACAGGCGGTCGTTATAACTAAGTCAGTCTATTCAATTGTCGCAACCTATACTAGTCTTAACCCAGTCGGTGAGAATCTTAGTTTGCAAGACTAATTAATTAACTCTGATAAGTAAATTAATTAACTAGATCCAGGACAACAATTAAACAACAACTAAAAGCAGTTTAACAATTAATTCATTAATTAAATCCCCTTCTAATAATCTAGATCCCCTTTCACCCTAGATCAATAAATTAGTTACTCATACTAACAAGATCTATAACAATAAGATGAAGGAAAAACATATTTAAAATCATAAACAAGATGAATAACAAAGCAATTATGAAACTAGAGCTTGAATTAATAATAAATGAGGAAAGATTAACAAGTATCGTAAATTGAAGGTTTAGATCCGGAAAACAACAATAGCTAACCGATCTAAGAGTTTCTACGAGTATTTTATGTAAATAAGGCGTAACCTAATAAAGAGGCACGAGTTTCCTATTTATATTACAAATAAACCGACTTAAGGAAGTGTCCGAAAAAGTCTTCAGCGGTTTGGATCCTCGATCGAGTTTAGCCATACTTGATCGAGGACATGACATTCGACCGAGTTCAAGCATACTCGATCGAGGACTCCCTGCATTCAGCTTATCTTCGCGTTTTTTTTTTCCATTTTTCTTCCTTGGTTCTCGTGCCATTGTCTTGGTACTTCGTCTTGCCGACTCCGCGGTGCTCATTATCATCCACTTGTCCCTCAAATGCGTGCAATCTGCATTAAAATACCAAAAGGCGGAAGTATTGACATTCTAGCAATATTTATGTCTATATTAAATTTGCTAATAATGAAAAAGAATGCTCAAAAGTCATAAAACCTTGCTACATATTTATGCATATATTAATAAATTTGATAATAATAAAAAAAGACACCCAAAAGTCATAAAACACATTCTTAATTGGCTATAAATGTTTGATGGAAGCCCACATTCGTGAGCCAAAATTCAAGCCAATATTTTTTTTACTCCCATCGTCAACAAAATTTTATGTGTAAATAATTTTTTTTATCGTTGTATCAACATCAAGGTAAGTGTATTAAGGTAAGGTAAGTGTATTGAGATTTAAATTAATAATTTATTTATTTATTATTACGTTCAATTGGTTATTGAGTGCTCACCACATTTTTAAACTTCACATGTGTTGTTTTGTTCTCATTTAGGAGTTATCAAGATTTGTGGTGTTGTGTTATTCAAAGATAAATATACTTGCATCTTTATGACTCGATATCCTATTTCTTTCATTATTTAAGAGAAAACATAAATTAATAATGATAAGGTTAATATTAAATAAATCAAATTCCATCGTTTTGTTTGTTATTAATTATTCGGTGGATTTTTTGTAGGGATGGTTCATTGGATAAAGAAAACTATATGGAGAAAGAAAATACTAGAATTGCTTAAACAAATACTCCTTCATTCCACTCAATAGTATATTATATAAACTAACTATAAGATTGACAATATGAATGTGAATGCCTAATTGTTTTTAGGTTCATTAAAAAAAAAATTAAAGTTAATATTTCAGAAATTTTCAAATGTATGTTTTATTTTGGTATGACTTATTTTTTTATTCATCATTTTTCCTTTGAAAAATCACTCATTGATGAAATGGGAGTTGTGAGGATCTCAATCTTATTAACAAGTTGGACAAAAACCCTAATGACATGGATAATGGCTAAATGTACATTATTATCTAATATTTATGCGTAAATGTCATCTTATTTATTGTACATGTCTTATAACACATAATTAGATTGCAATGAGATTTGTAGAAGGCAACTATTTAACTCAATTTATCATTTTGGCAAAAATTTAAAATTTAGGATTTTTAACAAATTAATATAGATGATATATTAAGAGTAGCATTTATTAAACTTCAGAACTATGTTACTATAAAAAAACTATGATAAGTTGAGTTACATCATGGGTCCATGAACATGGGCAAAATTAATTCTTAATAAGTATTTTAATGTTTTTTTTTTTAATGATTTAGTGTAGTTGCAATGTGACAAAAATATTATTAATATAGTTTTCAAAATAAATCAAAGTTATCAAAGAAATAAGGTATTAACTAACTAGTTTTTTTGTATTTCAAAACTATATTTTTTAAATGGATCAACTAATTGGTTGGACAAATCTTAACAATGCAATAAAATAACAAAACTAAAACTAGGGGTGTTAATGAGACGAGACAACTCGCGAGCTACTCGAGATCGGCTCGATCAAAGGTCGGTCAAAGCTCGGCTCAGGCGAGTTCAACTCGGGCTCGGGATCGGCTCGAGAGTTTAACGAGTCAAGCCGAGTAAAGGCTGGCTCGACTCGAAAAGCTCGTGAGCGGCTCGAACTTGTATGATTACATAAGATATTGCTCATATTTCATAAAAATATTTTATCACGATTATATTTTTGTATCACACATATCAAATGTCTCGATAATTTGCCAGATATTTAAACGTATAACCTTTAAGCTTTGTTATTGAAATATCGAAAGAAAAAAATAAAGAAAACAAACAATTTCATATAGACTTAATTTGGGCTCGAGTTTGACTCGAGCTCGCGTTAAAGCTCGCAAGCTTTATAACGAGCACATTTTTTYCAAGCTCGGGTAAGCTCGAGATCGGCTCGAGCTCGAGTTTTGCTTCTTGAGCACAAGCCGAGCAAGGCCAAGCTCGGACTCGGCTCGGCTCGTTAACACCCCTAACTAAAACATATAAAGCCGTGAATTTCACGGGTCACAAACCTAGTTAGTGGTTAAAGACCATCAACTACCTAAAGAAAGTAGTAATATTAATGGTGTAAAAAAGTATTAAGGAAGACAAATAGTGGGAGTTGGGGAAAAATGAGCTGGAAAAGCAAATGACATAATTAAAAAGATTTAATTAGACCATGTTGGTACAAAAAGTAAATTAAGGAATTTTAAAAGGTTTTTCATTCAATTTTCTAAATTTATTTTACTATTAATTATGAGAGTAAATTTTGATTGTGGAATTGAAAACCTAAGATACTTATTTAATTTTTTTTCATGTATGTTAATAACGCCTTATGGAATAAAAATGATACTGAAGTTGCTTTTTAAATTATAGGGATATTTTATAGAGCACCCTCGAGTTTTTCAATTTTCTATGTTGTACCGCTCATTTTTTTATATTCTACGTTGCCCTAAACTTCCTACTTATTTCTCCATCATGACCTCGTTTAACTCTTCATTAACTTTATCACTATCGAACAACCGTATTTTGACCTTTATTCTAACTCATCAATTTTGTATCACCATCTTATATCAGAAGCGTCAAAAATCGCTTTTAATAACCACAAATTACTATTAAAAAACATCTCATATGATTCATGTTATGTTAATGGAGATTAGATGACTTTTTAGTTAGATTTGTATACTGTTTGGTGGATTAATGGGTTATTTGGCGAACTAATAAGTAAATGAGTAGGTAATTGAGTAATTGAAATGGTAAATAGACGATTTAATAGGTCGATTAAGAAACTACGTTAGCAAAAGAATAAATAAGGTCATGGTATAGACTAACATATAGAGTTCAGGGGTATACCATCGAATTTAAAAAATATAGGGGCACAACATAGAAAACCGAAAAACTCGAGGGTACACCATAGAATATCCCTTAATTTATATTGTAAAAATTAATTGTGGAATATTAAAAGGTTTTTTGTTCAATTTTCTAAATTTATTTTACCATATTATGAGAGTAAGTTTTGAATGTGGAATTGAAAACATAAGCGACTTATCGAAGTTTTTTTTAATGGATGTTAACAATGCCATATGGAGTAAAAATGACACTCAAATTGCCTTTTTAAATATATTGTATAGATATATAGATAAATTATGAAACTTATAGGTGAATTTGTAGCATCACTTTTCGAGTTTTTTTAATTCATCAAGTCATCGCCATATATTTAATAAACATATACATTCTCTATATATAAGTGTTTGCCTCATTTCTCTAATATATGTGAGGGGTAGTTTAATGAAATGAGACAAACATAGG
The DNA here is from genome assembly GCA_009801015.1 of Silene noctiflora. Classification (NCBI taxonomy): domain Eukaryota; kingdom Viridiplantae; phylum Streptophyta; class Magnoliopsida; order Caryophyllales; family Caryophyllaceae; genus Silene; species Silene noctiflora. The sequence goes on from VHZZ01001975.1 coordinate 80,088, forward strand.
TATGTGGAGGGAGTATAATTTAAGAATAATAATAATTCACATGTCATGTTATAATAATTATTGTCATGTCACCATGTCAAATGTCATGTCACATTAATCTAAATGCCATGATACATTAATCTAACATTTTAGCTATCCTTTTAATAAAATTTTATAGATTATCCTCAATGTTCTATTGTCACTAATCAAATAATCTACAATCAAATACTATATACAAATTAATTGTAAAATGCCACATGGAATTAAATTTAATGCTTTAGGTAGCCTTTTAAATATATTATATAGATTATATAGATTTGGCATGGAAAATATACATAGATAACTAAATTATTTTTTAACTTTTTTCTTTATTATATATTGAATTAATTAGAATCTTATTTATTAGTTTTGTATTTTCCAATTCCATGAGGATGATATATACTCACATATCAATAACATTGTATGAAATTGGTATTACGGGTGTTAATCTTCTTTATATATTTTTGTTTGGTTTGAATGGCTTTTTCATTTTTTGTCGTCTTTTTCCTTTTCTATATTGGTGTATATGCAATATCAAATGCAGGGCCGGCTTTTAGCATGCGCGGCCCGTGCGGTCACACAGGGCCTCAATTTCTTGGGGCCCAATAGAGAAACAATGAATATATAGTGTTTGATGCGCTAGAAATATATTAAAGGTTTGCTGGTCTAGTAGTTTGGATATTTGTACCAATGTACATTGCATTTTTGGAGGCCCGGGGTTCGAGTCTTCTTAAGACCATTTTTTTTAGACTAACTTTTATTGTTTTCCAAGATTCTTTATAATCACTTTCTTAGAGACCATTTTACTGTGTTTGTAAGACTACCTTTATGACAACGGTTTATTACTTTCATTTATTAATCCTTATTATTTAGTTTTTTTTTATTAATTCATATTATTTACATTAGCTTTCGGTTATTACAATTATTATATATTTTCCTACAACCTTTCTTGATTTTTTTTTTGCTATGTTGATATACAAATTTTGTTTTTAAAATTGTTTACTCACTGTATTGTTATTACTAATACATGAATGCCACCTTAATAACATTTACTTTATAAAAATAATATTTACATAAAAAAAAATTGAGAGCATATAATAACATAAAAATGTTCCCTAAAAAAATAACATAAATAAATATGGTTGTATAGGGCCTCTTCTCGAAATCCCGCACAGGGCCCCCGGAATCTCGGAGACGGCCCTGATCAAATGGTAGCATAAATCTCAAATAAGTGGTTGATAGTTTACATTATATATTCAAACCATTGAAATATCAATTGTCAAAAGTTTGTAAACTGTACTATATTGTTTTTCACTCTTTCATACACTTTAGTTTCGTATATAACACTTCTCTTCTATTTTAATTTTGTCTAACAAGTTACAAATCAAATTGCTTAATCAAACTGTTGAAGTATGATGCAAAAATGTCAATTTGACATTTTAATAGTGTTATAAGCGGAGTAAATATTTTGCATGATTATTGTTTAAAAAACGATATTTATTCTCCAATTCGTGTTCTGATTTCCAATGCAAGTTAAGCCTTCAAATAATTTTTCGTTTTACGTCAAATATATTCTTATGTGATTCACAATAATTTATTCATAAATGTTTTTTTCGGGTTATTCTACATGGTAATCCTGTGTTTTTTCAAATTCTACATGGTAACCCTACTTTTTAGAGAACACATGTGGTAACTCTCAACTCTATTAATACGTATTGTCGTGACCCTAAACTTTTTTTCTGTCAATTTTGTCCGTTAAGTATGTGATGTGACCAATTGGATTTGAGATTTTCTACAAGGTAACCCTATGTTTCTCTAAATTTACAAGATAACCCTATTTATTTTTTGTGTATATTTTACAAAAGCAACACTCTTAAAAATACTTCCTTAGTTCCTCAATTTCTCATTCTTAGCAAAATTTTACTCGATTACTCCAAAAAAAAATGTCAATTGTCAATCATCATCTCTTTAAGGTATCATTACCATAAATCTGCAAAAATCGAGTTCGATAATTAACAAAGAAATCCACTATTAAGCCCAATGTTTACAAATGCATGAGTCTCCACTCCTCAATTATACCCAACTTTATTGTGCCAATTTGTCAAATAATTGAAGTAAGTCATTGTTGTGTTTACAACATTTTCAGTTTTGGGATATTTGATGAGGTTTCAAAAAAATAGTTTTTAAATTAGATTAAACMTATGAATCAAAATTGGAATTGATAAGTATAATGCTTGGTATGGAGTACGTTTATTACTTTGGTATTTAGAATATCTTGTCAGGAATTTTTTGATATCGAACAAAGTTCTTGCTAGATTTTTCTTTCAAAACTTGGTAAATTGAAGGGTAATGCGGGTGGATTTGACAATTTGGGTGTAATTGAGTAAAATTGTGAAAAGAAGATTAATTGAGGGATTATATTTTTAAGGACAATGTGATTTGTAGAAAAAGTAGAGTTATCTTGTATAATTTTTTAAAGTATAGGGTTACCATGTAGAAAATCTCATAATTTAATTGACCACGTCACATATTTAACGGACAAAATTGGGGGAACAAAAAGTTTAGGGTCACGGCGATACGTATTAATAGAGTTGAGGGTTACCATGTGTATTCTCTGAAAAGTAGGTTTACCATATAAAATTTGAAAAAACACAGGCTTATCATGTAGAAAAACCCGTTTTTTTGTAAATGATTTGTGTATAGTTTCTTTTCTCATTAATTAGGAAATATAATAGTTCTTACGGAGTATAATAGTATTGTTTTTATTACAAACTTGGATTAATGAAGTGGAGCTATATTTGGAATTGTATTTGCATAAATCTCTATTTTGTTGTGTGATTCCATAAAACGTGCAGTTAGTTTTGCCTATTTTCTTCTACTAATAATAATTACTGGAGTTCCCCTCTAGAATTTTACTCCTTATAATATCATCTTAGTTTTCTCTCAAATCTAATCTTATATGTATCACGGAGTATATATTAGAATATAAAATGTGACATTTTAAAAATATATATCCAATTTTCTTAGAATTCATCGGAATAGTTGTTAAAATGGCTCACATAACAGTTAATCAAGAACAAGAGATATATAATTATATTTCATCGTTATATTTATCGAATTCGTATTGATTCTAAAATTTATATTCTCATAAGTCACATGCCTTTAGCTCCTTGCTAATAGTTAAAATATATTATCTAGATATTTCACTATAAACCATGTTTTTTGTAAAGAATTATTGATCCGTAAAACTAATAGTCATGTTGTGAAAATAAACGAGTAAAAGATAAAAAAAGCTTGTGAGGGTAACACTACTACTCTATCCTTATTTTATTAATGTGAGACACTCGCTTGTGGTAAACCATAATAAGGAGTTAAGTCTTGACACTATAAATTCAATAATGTATATGTACAAAATTTTAATTTTTATCGGCCGCTTTTGTAATTGCATAAACGAAAAAGTTGAGACAACAATGTATAACAGTCTTATGTATATCACTCCTTATTATTGTAATGAGTCATATATATAGCAAATGACACAAATAATTAGAAAAACAAACTTACGAGTAAAGTTGGTACAAAATTAAGATTATAACTAGTATTTAAGCCCGGGTGTTGTCCGGGGTCATTTCGTCAGAGTGGTTGTGAGAATTTATTAAGAGATGGTTGTTTAAGATGAAGCATTACCTTTCACCATTCACCTTCTTAATACCCCATAGCATGCCACATCACCATCATTATTTTTATTTTAAAAAAATGATGAAAAAATTGTATCATGAAACACAAATTAAAGCATAATAACCATTTTAATAAGCCTTGTCATCATCATTTATTATTTAAAACTAAAAAAGAAAAAAATAGAAAAAAATTGAAACATCAAATACAAATCTATAAATATTATAAAAAGACAAACTAAAACACCACAATTCACCATTCCCTTATTCAAGAGCATTTCATTAAGCCACATCATCATCTAATATTTTAAAAAATAAAAAAATAAAAAGTTAAATAAATATATTGCATTAAACACTAGAATACAACAAGCATTAATTTTTAACCACTTAAAGTAAAGTAAACAATAATTATCAAATCAAATACTAAATTTTAAATTGTGGGGTTTTATTGTTAGAATAAATTGTAAGACAAATAAAAAACACATTACATCACTCTTATATTGACGTATTTATAAATGTTATCCCTTCTTTTGTTATATACTTCTCAATTTAAATGAGTTGGTTACATATAGAGAGTTTAAAAAATAATGTCTTTTCATGTATTTTTTTTTTCATATAATGTTTTCAAATACTTTAATATAGCGTAGCACAATTAATATATCATGATTCTCTCGAGTACAAAAACTAGCGTGCCATTAAAAAACCATCTCCAAATGTCATGTGTGACATGCTTATAAGTACAACAAAATATTAAAAAATAATAGTTGCAAAAAAAAAAAAAAAAAAAAATACCAACTTTTTAATATCGTATTTATATAACCTATATTTCTTTTATTTAATGGATGACCTTTTTATTTTCCCTCACCATTATTAATTTCCTGTACTTTGTATTTATGTTCATAATATTTAATCTTCCATTTCATTTCACAAACTCTTTCTTCTTCTCTCAAATAAATCGTTGAAGTTAATGCGATAATTAATTGCAAAAAATGTTCTTATATAACTATCACGACAATCCTAATTTTCAATAATATAAAAAGCCTAACTTTGCCATCTCCAAATGTCATGTGTGATATGCTTATGAGTACAATAAAATTTTAAAAATTATTAGTTGCAAACATAAAAAAATAAAAAAAAATATAAAAAAAATACAAACTTTTTAATATTGTATTTATATAACCTATATTTATTTTATTTAATGGATGACCTTTTATTTTCCCTCGCCATCTATACAATAAAAGTCTATTTAAAGTATTTAATTTTAATCCACATGTCATTTTTTTATCGGTTAATACTAATTCATCTATATTGATCACCTAATTATCTATTTATCTTTATAATATTATAAAAAGGCAAAACTAAGTATCTCACTAAGTAATGTATCATTAAAAAGTTATTCTTAAATGTCATCTATCACATGCTTATAATTACAAAATAAAAATAAAAAATATTAGTAGCAAACACACAAAAATAATAATAATAATAATAATAATAATAATAATAATAATAATAATAATAATAATAATAATAATACAAACTCTTTATTTCCTCTAATAAATTTGCCTATCTACGTATTTATTTAACTTTTACTTCATTTATTTAATAGGATGACCTTTTTATTTTCCCTCACCATTATTATACTTTATATTTATGTTACCATTTTTTTTTTTATATTCCCTTTAATTCACATAACCGTTCTTCTTCTCTCAAATAAATTGTTGAAATTAACTAGATAATTAATAACAAAAAAATTCTTATATAACTATTATAACAATCCTAATTTTCATTTTTATTCAAAAGTTTGGTAGGTAAAGTATGCATAGAGAACTAATTAAATGAATTAGTTCGCTTTTTATCCTTATAATGTTTTGAATTAATAGTATAATTATCTTATTTAGTTATGCATTATTTTTGTGTGTGTATTAAAATTGCAGGAGAAGGACATACTCACATATCATGATATCAATAACATTGCATGAAATYTGAAAATAATGGTTATGGATCTTCCTTATAATTTTCTTTTGACTTGAATACTCTTTCATTTTTGTCGGCTTTTCCTGTTTTTTTTCTCATGGTGTATGTGAAATATCAAATGGTGGTATGAATCTCTGATAAGTGGTGACATGTTACATTATATATTCTAACATTTGGAATATTCTTTCACATATTTTGTAAATTGTACTACATAATCTTTCACTTTTTCGTGCACTTTAATTTACCGTGTAACACACTTCTCTTCTATTTTGTATTTTGTCAAACAGGTTATAAATCAAATGTCTTAGCCAAAGTGTTGAAGTATACTCCAAGAGTCAA
>VHZZ01001977.1:52024-74864 GCA_009801015.1 Silene noctiflora
ATTAGGGCTTGTTTGGTTCAATACGGGAAGATAAAGTTCCCATGAAGATTAAATTCACATGAAGTGCAAATTCATGTGAATTGTATAAAAGTTGTGTGGTTGACATGGAGGAAATGATTTAATGTGGGAAGTTACACTTACCCAGGGGACTTGGTAAGTGACTTCCTACATTATGTAGGAATTAGACTTTCTTGGGAAGTTCTATTTCCCATGAAGTTGACAACCAAACAACATTTAATTTAAGCACTTCATGGGAATTTCTACTTCCCATGAATTAGAGGGGTAACCAAACAAGCCCTTAGTATTGTTATCATTAAGGAGTAAATTAGTTACTTTTGGTATTTCTTAATACTTTAATGTTGAAGATAAAATGTTAGAATGTTAAAGGTTACAATTTATGTGGATAAATTCTTAATATTGCTATTGAGAGAAGAAAGATCAAAACTATGTTAGAAGCTATTAACTTCACCTATTAACTTCCCCTTTAATATCTCCTTTAACATTTTGTAGTTCACTTCTGAAATATAATAATAAATTTTATTTTTTTACTTTTTAGATCAATACTTTGTAAATAGCTTATATATGTTGGCATGTGGCGATTAAAAATTACTTAAGTTAGCCTTATAATCATATTTTATATGTATACTATTTATACAATATAATTTTCACTTATGATTAAGGAATAAATGAGTTATTTTTAATATTAAGACCAGAATTTTAAATTTTAGTATGTACTTTGATTTGTTAATTGTTGTTTAATTTTTTGGAAATTAAAAGGTTGAAGTTTATTCTTTATTATGTTATTTAAAACCTTACTACACATTTAACGTTTGCAAATTTATTTTGTTTTTTCTTTTCTAAATAATGGTGATGAGGTGGCTTATTAGAATTGTGTCAAAAGTGAATTTATGTAGTTTGGTGGTTTTGGATTGCTTTTTAATATTATTTATAGATAAATTATAAATAGATTATAGATGTTATATTTAATTCCTATAAAATTGGCTACGTTAGGGTTTGCCTCTTAGGAATTTTGATGAACAAATAGTCAGAGCCTTTAGAGCATCCACATTAAAGAGGATGAACCATCCTCTTAGCACTCTCTTTCATTTAAGAGGATATCCTCTTCAATGTGGAAGCATCCTCTTTGAAGAGGAAGACATCCTCCATTTATAGAGGATGTCCTTCTCTTGGCCCTTGTGCCAAATAAGAGATAAAAAGGGTAGTGGGGTTTAGTAAAAGGTGGAAAAAAAAGAGGAAGTGACCATCCTCTTTGATGTAGAGAACAATAGAGGAAGAGGATGAAGATAATGGAAAGTGGGGTAAATGAAAGAGAAATTAATGTGTCAAAAAATTAGAGGGAAAGACAAAAAAATAAGAGGATTAAACCATCTTCTTCAATTTACATGCTCTTAGAGGTAAGAATTCTTATATAGAAGTAAGCCAATTTCCTAATCTCCAATTTCCGTATTTTTATTTTCCTTTTTATTTCTTTTCCCTCCTAATACCAATATTATTAAGGTAATATAATCGTCTAATTGTCAATTTGCTAATTTGATTATAATCATCTCGGCTCATTTTATGTTCTTATAATTAATTTATTAATTTATTAGGAAGTAAATAGAACTAAAATGCACACTTACTAATTACTCAGTTATAAAATCTATTACTAGTTTATAAAATGTATAAAACATTTAAATATAGTACTTCATCCATTCCAATGAATTATATACATTTGCTTTATACGGGTATATTAATGCTCGTTTTCTTTTGTTTATATCTTTAGTTACATATTACTAAAAATTATAAAAATTTAATATTCATAATTTACTCGGTAAGACAATTTCAACAAGATCTCACATGGTTATCTTTTATATTATATATTACAAGTTGTATCGGAGATTCTCCTCACACATGAATAGTGCCCAAAAAACATATGTATAGAATTCGTTGGAATAGAGGAAGTATGATTTTAAAAATGTTTGTGTATTTCACCCTTAAACTTCACTCAAATTTTAACCAATAGATTCCACCCTTTATGCCTTGTGATTATGTGAATGTAAATGAGAATAAGAGAGAATGTGGAGTCATAAGTTATTATAATCGCAAATAATAGACAAATAAGGAAAGTAAAAGATCATTGTAAATTTGTTGTTTTAAAAAATGTGGAAGATCTTAGAGAATAAGAGGGAGTAGATGTTAATGACGATTTTAATCCACAACACCATTCTACAATATATAATCTGTAAATGTTCCTAATTTTGCTCCACTAAATTTTGCTAAATCTTTTTATAACATAAATTTAGACCCAAGTCTAATAATCAATAATTATTGGATACATTATTATTACCTTTCATAAGATACATATAACATTAACATGAACATACGACTGCTTATGTTGACAATTTTATATATTCTTATTCAATTGCATGATTGCTTAACCATAAGCCATCATTGACTTATATTTTAGTTGTTCTTCATTTGTATTTCAAACATATAAGCCAAATCTTCACACTAATCAAACACCATATATGTTAAATTAAGTTGAAATCATACCTGATATTGAGAAAGTAAAAGTAGGTGAAATTTATTAACTCAATTATACCTTATATGACACTAAAAATTACTCTAGTTCAAACTAAATCGAAAATGACAATAGTCTTGATTTTGAACATCGTATTCAAAAATCAATCATATATTTCGAGGCAGGGTAAGAAAATAGTTTGTATTACGGTTTTAGGGGGCACTAATATTTGTACGACAATATTCTAGTAACATGTTATTTTTGTAAATTATTTTGATAAAATAATATTCCGTAGGTTTTAATAAAACTAATATAATATATAAAATATGTGATTGTGATGAAGCGGACTATAAATAATGTAGTCCAACTAGAACAAACACGTAACTAGTTCGAACCTCATGTAAAGATAACACGTTACATTACCGAGTTTGATACATTTACTAACTTTACAAAACTCCTATACTAATATTATTTAATTTTGTAATCACATTATGAATGATTTTAGGCCATCTAATGCTTTGAAAATGATGTTGCCACCTTTACAAATGTAGTAAAATTGACCTTTTTACCATTTCTTACCATCATTATAAAAAGTAGAAGATGAAAGACGTCTAAAGTAGTTGCAAAAAGGTATCGATTTTAACTAATATATAATCACCAAGGAAAAGAGCAGCTTCGTAATTCTTTAATCATTAAATTGTCACCCTATATAAAAGCCACCCTACTTGTTCGCAAATTCTCCCTTTATTAGTCCTATATATCTTAATCATTCTCATTAATCCGCAGCCCCATAGCATCAATAGAGTCCGAATCCTCTTCATTTCCGGAATAGAATTAAAGAGTTTGTTTCCTATCAATAGTCTTAATAACATTTTAACAGCATCCAACGATTTCAAATTTATGTATAAAATAAAGAAATAATAAAAGTTAGAAGGTTATTCCTCCCCTTTCAATCATTTGTTATCTATTTAGTTTGAAACAAAAACCAAGGAAATAAAAAAAAAAGAAAAATATTAATAAAGTAATGATTTATATTTTATATATCACAAGTCCACTTGTCTAAACCTTACCGAAAATAAAAATAAATAAAAATCGATTGATACACTTTAAAATGGAAACAGATAACAATTGAGCAGACGAAGGAAATATTAAATGGGTTTGAGTGAGGAAACGGACTCTGATCCTAATGGCATAAAAACATTGCATTATTACCTAGGACGTAATTAAAATCAATATCTTCATCTTAGATGGTAGGCATGTATATCCATGGTATTTCTAATTATTTCATTTTAGAAACAGATTTTACTCCTAATATGTGATTCATTAAATAACACTTTAAATTACCAGTAAGTGGATTATACATCCGATGTACTACCACCAGTTTTATAGTTTTTGAGTATTATAATAAAGTTTTTGAGCTTTGTTTTAAAAATTATGAGTTTTACTATAAAGTTTTCATTCACTAAAACATTATGCTCAAAAAATTACAACAAAACTCAATAACATTACATACAAACTTAGTTAAATTTAAGTTTTCACTGGAAAAAATTAAAATCTTACTTATAAACTTTAATAAGCTCAAAAAATGCACACATACTCAAAAAAAAAAATAAAGTTTGAGGTAATAAGCTCAGAAAAAATATACATATGCTCAAAAATAAGTAAAATCTGAGATAATACATCCGATGTATGTTCCTTTTTCTCTTAAATTACTATGTTGTCAATGTAAAACAAGACTAACTCAAGTTATTTAAAATAATGCAAATCTTTATTTAAGACGCATATATTGATCTTAAATAATCAAACAAGTCAAATAAGTGCACCATACAAAAAAATAAAATGTTTAAAGAATGACAATTTCTTGTCCCATCTACCTATATGAGGAGTATTTAATCTGCTTTACACTTAAGGAGTTAAGGTGGATATAATCATCTTAAGGGAGACCACTTGAACAAACAAAAAGTGATTGAATTTGCACCTAGAGGTGGCAATCGGGTCAGTCGGGTCGGGTTTGGGTCGGGTCGGGTCGGGTCATATCGGGTTCGGGTCATATCGGGTCAGCCTACTCTTTCGGGTCGGGTTCGGGTTGTTATCGGGTCGGGTCGGGTCGGGTCAAATAATGTATTGGGTCGGGTCATTATCGGGTCCGGTTACTTAATCGCATTACTACAATTTTTTACCATTAAATTTAGTTTTTAACCTATTATTTGGTTTAGTTACTTTATTATTAGGTTAGAGGTATCAATCTAAACACAAAATCACTTTCATTTTGATCAAAATTAAGCTTAATAATTGTCAGGTCATCAATTTAATCGGGTCGGGTCAACACGGGTTGGGTCTGGGTCGGGTCGGGTCAACACGGGTTGGATCTGGGTCGGGTTCGGGTTGCTGGTAATCGGACCGTGTCGGGTTACGGGTTGTCATCGGGTCGGTTTCGGGTCATAATATTTTCGGGTCTTGTCGGGTCGGGTTTGCTCGGGTTCGGGTCTGGTCAGGCTTACCAGCTCTATTTGCACCTATAAAATTTTGACATGACGACAAAAGTGAGATCGCAATAAGGTACTGTACTTCATTATAGTTACATTAAAATGGCGTTTAAATCTACTACTTTGAATCGTATATTTCACCTCATATACAAATCATCATAATAATCCAAAAATATTGTACGTCTCTTATCAAACATTCTTTGAGATAGGTTACCAATTAAACTAGTCGACATTTCCATAAAATCGTATAGAGATGATTTGAACCTATTTATCTACTAGACGTCGACATCTACACCCAACAGGACACCAATATTGTAGTACTAATAAGCTGTACTAGTCCAACCCCTCAAACACTCTTAAAACAAACAACAACAACAACAACAACATAGAGCCATAGACTAAGTTGTAGTATTATGTCCTTATAATTAACTCCACCAACCCAAATATATATTCCTTGATGACCATTTCATCAATTATTAATAATTACACACAAAAAAACATAAAAATAAACATTTATGTATTTTGTATTTATGCTTCAACTTTGTAAAAAAGCTTTGAAATTCATGTTTTAAGGGAGAGAGATATGATATGATTACTTCAAAGCACCCTTCAAGTTCAAAGCGTGTGACACATCCCCCTACTCTTCTTCTTTAAGCATTTTTTGCGTTTCTTTATCCCTTACAACCTTCCCACAAACTAACAACAAAAAAACAGAGGAATAATACAGAGGAATTTTCGGAATTTCTTAAACCCAAAAAATAATCAACTGTGATAAGATAATTAGATATTGTGAGGTTAAATGAGGCAATCTTCGGTTGGTGGAAGCTCCGAGGGTTCTAGTTATGATCGTCGGAGCTTCCACCTTCAAGATGAGGAGACTGGCAGCATTGACTACCCTATTGGTGGTGCAATGCTGCCGGTCTTCCTTAATGATCTCGGTAGACCGAGTAATGCCAATTCGAACGATGAGCTTGTGGAAGTTGAATTACAGCTTGATGATGATAACATTTATGTTTGTAGCGTCACGCCTAGGGCAATGACGCCAATGACACCAAGTTCGGCTAGGGGAGATGGCCGTGCTACTTTCTCTGGTGGCAGCGGTGTTGCTGGTGGTGGTGGTGGTGGGTTGTTGTCGAGGAGTTTGTCAGCCGCCTCGAAAATAAGGAAGAAGTTTGGATGGTCGTCGTCGAGGGCATCTTCAGAGGCAGGGGATCGTAACACTTTGCCCGTGATGACCGATAGGGAGAAGCGGAAAGCCAAGGCTAAGTTACAAAGGACAAGGTCCACCGCCCAACGAGCTCTCTCGGGTCTCCGCTTTATAAGTAAGACAACGACAAAAAACTCCGATGATATGGCCGAGTTATGGGGCCAAGTCGACGCTAGGTTTGACCAGCTCGCACGAGACGGGTTCCTTGCTAGGGAAGATTTCGGGGAATGTATAGGTACGATCATATTTCTCCATTAACCAACATTTTTTGAAACGCTCTCGTCGAACTGTCGTATATCTATCATTATTATAAAATATCGTGTTGTTTTGGTTTATTTTTGTTAAAGGGATGATGGACTCGAAAGAATTTGCTCTAGGAATGTTTGATGCATTAGCAAGAAGAAAAAGACAGAGAATTAACAAGGTTTGCAAGGAAGAATTGCACGATTTTTGGTTGCAACTTTCGGATCAAAGTTTCGATGCTCGATTACAAATTTTCTTTGACATGTAATTCTTCCATAACTAGTCTACCATTTTTACAATCATGTTTCTTATAAATTATACTTTAATGAAGCTCGTTTTTGTACGTTGTTAGTTAAAAATATTTATAATAATTAAAAAAATTGAGGAAGTTAATTACACGCATGGAGAAAGGTTTCTTTCATAATGATGTTACTCCATAGAAAAATTAATTAATTTTTTTGAGACATTTCTTGAAGAGCAAAGCTATGAGGTCACTAAAATAGGTCATTCTCAATATGGTGAAACGTTTTGTTCTAACTAAAAACTATTTATTTACCAAATCACAACATTTTTTCATCTTTATTTCGATAAATCGTGTCGTTTTTTTGGCCATTATTTGTTTAAGATTTCGACGTTTCACCTTTATTTTTATTTTTAATTCATTTATTTTAATTGTATGTTGAATTTAGTGAATTCAAGTTGCTTGATTTGAAGTATTTTTCATGGTGGTGACATAAGATCGAGAAATGTTAGATTAGTCGTATAATTATTGCATTTTTCTGTTTGAGATTGATTAGTGTTTTTCCTATGCCAGGGCTGATAGCAATGAAGATGGAAGAATTACAAGAGAAGAAGTCCAAGAGGTAATTCATTTTCGATTTTCTTTTTTGCCTTATAATTCGTACTCCCTCCGACTCAACAATCTCTTCTTCACACTTTTATTTTATTTTATTGTGAGGAGTATTTTAATCAAATGTAAACCGTCTGTTGGGTCACAGAAAGTAGGTGTTATATACAAATTTGTTATGTACGAGTGAGTCTCTTGAGAAATCGTTCTGAAATAGTGAGGCGGATAATCGAAAAGACTTTATGTTATATCCCTAGTGCTTGAGACATTCCTTCTCCTATAGGGAAAACTTTGATGTTTTTTGTTATCATAAAGTGAGCCATCATTGGGGAAGGATCTTTTGATGTAGGCATGTTGCATGTAACAAAACAATAATGTATCAATGTATCATGTATGTTCCTTTTCATATTGTTTTGTTGTATGGTAATTATTATATAAAGAAATATTCTCATTTGATATAGCCAGCTCGGATGACTGTTGAACTACCTTCCTTTGACAAAAGTAGCAAATCCTATTTTGGTGTCTTTTAAGTTTGCAACTTCCTATTACCTTTGAACAACATTGCCTTATTCTATATCAAGGTCCCCCCTTTAGGCCCTTATGGCTATAAAGAGGGTCGAATATATGCAATTCCAAATGTATTTGATACATTTTGGTTGTTGCCAAACTTCTCACATAAGATTGGGAGTGGTAAATGTAATATAAGACAATTTTTTTTTAAAAGGGAGGGATTAGTACTGTAATAATTATTGATATGTATATCTTGCGGTTTAGTCTGAATTTGAGACGGGTAGGACTCAAATCCGAAATTTCTGGTTAAGATAGAATAACCCCATACCAGTTAATTCAAGTGCTCATTGGTATTTGTAATGCAATAATAGTGAGTAGATAGGCTAAGGCAACTCTTAATAGCCACCACCGACATAGTGGTATCTAACAGAGTATTACTCGTATAACTTATGTTAGAAATACAAAACAACGAATTTCACATGGTCTCATATATGAACTTAACCGAAAATGTCACAACTTATTAGTGGTAAAGGCACAAGTATTGTGCATAGTAAATCACATGTTTAAATTCCCGTTCCTAGATTGTAATGCCATGCCTTATAACTCACATGTGAATCGGTGTAATGTCCTCTACTCTTCCAAGTAAGATTGCTATGTTTCTCTCTATGTTGTACTAATGTCTATGTTTCAATATATTTTGCAGCTTATTATGCTAAGTGCTTCAGCTAATAAATTATCTTCATTAAAAGGAAGAGCTCATGAATATGCAAATTTGATCATGGAAGAACTTGACCCTGAGAACCTTGGCTATATTGAGGTAACTACTAATATTGTCATTCACATTTATTATCCTACTAAAATGTCAGAAAATCAGAGTGCAATGACTAATGATTTTTCATAAATCATCAAAATTTTGGCAGAAAATATTGCTAATATTAGTAGTTAGTGAAAGAATAGACCTGGAAAACATCGACCTGTAACCGAATAGGATCTAATCCGGTCCAAATTGAATACAACCGAAAATGACTTAAATAGCACTGCGAAAACATGCTTAACCCCAAAAGGCTGAAATACTTCACCCCCACCAACCCAAACCCGAATGCAAGCATATTTAAAAATGAACAAGGTACAATATAAGGTATATAATACCGTAGGTTTTTGAGCGAGCTCCAAAAGTTCCACCTGAAAATCACCGTCCTTTGGTAGGAACAAAAACTTGCTGACAACTATGGCTTAACTATTTGGGTGGCATTTACAGTTGTGGCAGTTAGAAGCATTGCTGCTTCAAAGGGATGTATACATGGAGTATAGCAAGCCAATGAGCACAGTAAGTAATACAGGTGCGTGGAGTCAAAATTTGAGAGATTTCAGGCCGGTGAGTATGGTGAAAAGAATAAGCTGCACGCTAAGATGCTTCATCCAAGATAACTGGCAGAGAATCTGGATTCTATTCCTCTGGATCGCGGTCTTAGCATCACTATTCATCTGGAAGTTTCTGCAGTACAGGAATCGAGCCGCGTTTGCTGTCATGGGTTACTGCTTGTGCACAGCCAAGGGAGCAGCTGAGACATTGAAGTTCAACATGGCTTTGATCCTTCTACCTGTCTCGAGGAACACTCTTACGTGGCTTCGTTCTACCCGAGCCAGGCTTTTCATCCCTTTCGATGACAATATTAACTTCCATAAGGTACTGAAAATTTCTGATCGAATCTCATTACGTAAGCATATAACCGGTCTTTATTACAGATGAGAGATGACTGTGGAATGTGCAGGTAATTGCGGCTGCTATAGTAGCAGGGGTGGTGGTTCATGCAGGAAGTCATCTAACATGTGATTTTCCTCTTCTGGTCAACTCTTCTCCGGAGAAATTCGCACTAATCGCATCCGATTTCCACAACAAGAAACCGACTTACTGGGATCTTGTAAAAGGGGTTGAAGGAGTTACCGGTATTGCCATGGTGATCCTAATGGCAATAATCTTCACATTGGCAACAAGCCGGTTTAGGAAAAATGTGGTGAAACTTCCATCTCCATTCAACCGGTTGGCAGGCTACAATGCTTTCTGGTACTCCCATCATTTGCTACTAGTTGTCTACGTCTTGCTACTCGTTCACGGATTCTTCGTGTTCTTAGTAAGGGATTGGACACAGAAAACGGTATGTCCTGAACAACAGAGGTATAATTAGCAAGACTGAACATGAAATACACAAAACATAGATGTTCTGATCGATTATTTTGCTTTTGATTTCAGACGTGGATGTACATTTCTGTCCCACTTCTGGTATACATTGCTGAGCGCAGTTTGCGGACATTTAGGTCGGAAATCCGCTCAGTTAAACTCATTAAGGTAAATCCATTGAGTTTTTGCGCTGGTTAAGTTACAAACACCATATATGGCTCACTGCTAACTCTAGAGCAGACCTTGCAAACAGGTCATTTTTGTCGTGCTCAATTGGGATATTACAGCTAGCGGGACATTAGGGTACACCGCAGCAAGTCAGCTTAGGTTGGGACGTTTCTGTGTCAGTGGTTAACAGCTATGTTAACCTTTAGGACCATACCTGTGTCAACACAACACGCCATGAATATGGGTATAGATTCCGTACACAACAGTTATATTAGTCCGCCACTTATCCTAGGATAGCTAAACTAGCAAGACTCTCACCATCAAAGAAGAGAAAGAGAGTTCAAAAGCATATAATGTTATATGTAATGATTTAAACTCATACTCCCTCCGTCCCGGTCATTTGTTGTCCTTTGGTTTTGGCACAAAGACCAAGAAAAGGGGAGAGAGTCAATTATATGATGACAAATGGACTAAATTGAATGTGAAAGATCAAATTACTCATCAAATGCAATCCTAAAATAGAAAGGACAACAAATCATTGAGACACCCAAAAATGGAAAAAGACAACAAATGACCGGGACGGAGGGAGTATTTGTCAAATTGCTTGCATCATACTTGTAAAGAATATTATATTTCCAGTGTAGATGTATATTTTTGCTTTGAAGATGTGTTTCTGCCCCATATGGCCATGTCCTCATTTTGAGACAGGGTTTCTGTGTCTAAAAATTTTGTCATGTCGAGTCTTACACTTGGATATGCACTAGTGTTCGTCACTAGTACCCAAGTCAGAGTAAGATAGGTTAGGAATAGGGTCAATAGAGTCGTAGGCTTGTAGCTAGTAGGTTTTTGGTTCAAACTTCAAATTAGTAATTTTGGTTGTTTCTGGTTAAGGCAGTTTCCAAGTCTACTCGAATATCCAAGCAGTAATTTTATGTTTTTCTTAGGTCTCAGAGCTACCCGGAAATGTCATCACCCTTGTCATGTCCAAACCTCAAGGATTCAGATACAAAAGTGGGCAATACATATTTCTACAGTGCCCCGTCATTTCCAAGTTTGAATGGTGAGCCTAATTCTAAATATTCCCAATCTTTGTGATACTGCATCTCAGAAACTGAAGGAACCACATAACTTTACACTTTACAGGCATCCCTTCTCCATTACCTCTGCACCAGGAGACAACTTCCTCAGTGTTCACATCCGAAGCGCAGGGGACTGGACTCGAGAGTTAAAAAAGGTTTTAACTGAGGGTAAAACACCGGTGTCTTCCATTGGCCGGCTTCAATTTGCAGAAGAGGGTACCATTCGCCAAAAGGGGTAAATCCCACCCACCTACACTAGTGTAATGATTACCTCTGTGAATTTTATGGGTTACTTATTATCAAATTTTCTTCACCTCAGTTTACCCAGATTACGAGTTGATGGGCCTTATGGAGCTCCTGCACAGGAATACCAGAACTATGATGTGCTACTACTTGTGGGACTCGGAATTGGAGCAACTCCCTTCATTAGCATCCTGAAAGATCTTCTAAACAATGCTAGAGCGGCTACAGTATGTTTTTTAAATATCTATTAGGTTTTGAAGTTTATCTTCCTAGCTATTAGCCCATTACCCGATTTAAAGTTTAAACTGAGATAATGTCACCTTACACTATTTCATCTTTGATAACTTAGGACACAAACACAGAATTAAGCATGTCAGCTGATAGTCTAAGCAGTTTCGCCTCAACCAGCTCGGCGCATAGTTCAAACAGACGGCCAATGAGGGTCAAAAGCGCTCACTTTTACTGGGTAACCAGGGAAACAGGGTCGTTTGAGTGGTTCAAAGGAGTGATGGATGAAGTGGCAGATTTAGATCATAAGGTAACGTCATAGATGCTCGTATTTATTATCATAGAAATTCATAACTCTAATTATAATGCTAATATTGTTTAATCCATGTTTGCATTAAACTCAGGGTTTGATAGAAATGCACAATTATCTTACTAGCGTCTATGAAGAAGGTGATGCAAGATCAACCCTGCTAACCTTGGTCCAAGCTCTGACCCATGCCAAGTATGGTGTAGATATCTTGTCTGGTACTCGGGTATGACTTCCATAGCTTCTTCTGTCATTCACTATACTTCACATATAGCCAGATATAATATTTTTATCTGAAATCATTTGGCAATATCTCGAGTAAGTAAGGATTTTGATATTAATGATTAGGCTACAAAGAAAGCACAAAATTCAATACCACTTTCTAATGAAATGCATCACATTTGGGACAAATGAAAATCCACAGGTTAGACATCAGATGAGTTGGTAAGGTTAGGTTAACAAGGACTCAGATTATTATTGACGATTAGGCTTCAAAGAAAGCACAAAAACAGAATGTCACATTCTTTACACATACATCACATTTCTGACAAGAACATCTCTACAGATTAGACCTGTCAAACGGGTTGGTTCGGTCCGGTCAACATCCCGGTTAATATAGACGCAGGTCGGGTTAGGGTCAAAATATAAGTCAAATAGACATTCTCATGTTTTTTCTTTTCAAATCTCCACAGACTCCTAATCACTTTCTGATTACACCATTAATGTTTTACCCTTATCAGTGTAGTTGGCCAAAAAGACCACCAGGTACTAACAAGTTCTTAACTACTATATGCTGCAGGTAAAGACACATTTCGCAAGACCGAATTGGAGCGATGTGTTCAAAAAGATAGCGAAAAAACATCCATATAGCACCATAGGTAACTAATTACATAATCTTCTGATGGTTTACTTTTATCTAATTATCCCGTCTTTCAAATTCGTCCAGCTGATTACTCCTAGATGACGAGAAGTCAGAACTACCAAGAATTTAATAAATAGTTATTAAATCAACAAAATTAACAACCTTGTCTAAATTAAAAGCTTATCTTTCTTCAACTTGATTAATCTATTACCATGCTTGGACCATGCAACATAAGATATAATAAATAATTAACACGAAATTAGATAAGGTCTGCTAAAACAATGACGACAATGGCTGTATTTGCAGGAGTTTTCTACTGTGGGCGGCCGGTGTTAGCTAAAGAGTTGAAGAAGTTGGCACATGAAATGAGCCATAAGACATCAACACGTTTCGAGTTCCATAAAGAACAATTCTAATAAGTAGACACAGCATGGTTGATACCCCTTAGCCTATAATTCAAAACCAAGCTAACAATTTACACCCCTTTTTGTCACTCTGTAAGTAATTCCACATTCTAGCCCGGGTAAATTAAAACCCGGTATATGTACACAAATATACGATCGTCGTAGACCGCTTCAACATGTATATGAAATGTAGCAAAACATTGACAAATTATAGAGGAAAGCAAAAATTATAGCAAAAATTAAGTAGTCATAATAACTGTTTTGACAACGATAGGTGTCAAAGTCAAAATCTCGACAGTTTCTTCGTATTCTTTAAATTGTATGTATTCAAATCTTATGCTATATAATAATGTGAGCCCTTTCGAATGATTGAAGAAATATACGTGGGCGACTTGGCGTGGAAGCACATCTAAATTGTGAACTTACTACCATTTTATATCATTTGCTTGCCGTTTGACCTTAACACAGACAGCTATTTGTGCATTGCCGTGCCGATCACAAAAGGCTTAAGGAGTCTAAGACGTGGTCATTTGGAAGAATGTTTTTCTTGACTGGGTTCAGTCAAATGTGCATACAATGCCAAGCATTAACAAGCAAAAAGGATAGAACACTAAGGAATGCTGATCGTGATTTTTCAGGAACGATACTGACAGCACAGATCTGAATCTTTTTTTAGATACAAAACCGACTCAGCACACATATTACTTTAAATGCATGAGACGTGTCCAGATTTATGCTTAGTGCGAAGGAATCTGGTATCCATCTAGTAAAAAATAGTTAAAATCCACCCCGTTGCCATCCATGCCGGCAACAATACAATGGTCATGACTCATGTGGTAAGTAAAGTAGTCTTACTCAAACACTTGAAAAGTCACCCGATCTAATGGTCATTTGGTAAGTAGTCTTACTCGAAAAAAGTTTGAACAAGAAAATTTAGTAGGGTGAAAAAGACTGGTGAACTGTTTCAGAATGTTAATTGGGATGTGCAAGTAGGACCTAATATCAAACAAAGACATCCACTTTGAGCATGGAATTTGGAATTGTTGTCTTATAAAAATTATAACAACGTGCTTATTAATATTTGTTCCATTTAATGGTATACGTTTTTCAAAATCCCTTCATATATTCTGAGAAAAGTATACAATCAAATGAAACGTAGGAAGTATAAATCTAGGGAGTGTGTGACCCTACCTACAGGTCAAATTGTATGATCCACAGGAATTACAAGTACTAAAACAAACACATAATGGTTTGTAAGTTGTAACAGTATAGTTTCTCGTGGAGAAGTACAGATTTAGGAGGCTCATATCTGATATCACCATCGGCCTAACAAAATGTTCCACGAGAAGTAGTCGATCGAGCTGAACTGGAAATAGAGGAAATAAGGGCAATTTGGTCCACATCAGTTTTTTTTTTTTTTTTTTTTTTTTGCAAATTCCGTGGAAGAGTTGATATATATCCTTGAAATACGTTAAACCGAGATTTACCCTTTAATCAAGGCTATACATGGCAAGGGAATATATATAGCTAGATCAGAATACTATCGCGTGAGTGTTGAAAGTTATGAGGTGGTGTATTGACCGTACCTATAACGCCGCGTCGCAAACCATTGGGATGAAGTTGCAACACTGAGATCTTGACTGGAACCAACAGTTCATAGCATGATACATGACCTAAACGAACATCTCAAATCTGCACTCAGACCAACATAGATGAGCAACTAACTCATACTACATGAATAGTTGCACTTAATCAAGGTCCATTCTCAAATACTTGATAAAAAAAGAAAAATGTAGAAGCGAAAACTAAAGCTAATTCATTTTTTCAGCTCCCCATTGGAGTTTATGATCTGAATGTGTAATGGTGATGCAACAACTAGTAAAAGGCAGTGGCGGTTGTTGGTAAAAGAAGGAGAAAAAAGATCGTGATGGTTTAACACATCAAATGGGTAATAGTTTCTCACCTCACACTTCCCCCACCCTCAAAACCAACCATCACAGAATAGTAGCTCTCCACCATTACACTTGTACAGAAAAATAGCTTCCCCCCTCCCCCGCCACCACCATCACTACTTCTTCCTCCCTTCAGATTCCTACATCACCATCTCTTCACTCATTTCTTGTTTATTATGACCTACATTATTACAAATTAACCATTATTTAAGCGAGACCAAAAGTCTGAAACCCGTCAACTAAAACGTTGCTACATCTCCAATTGTGCAAAGGAGGCCAATCTAAAACTTGAACCCTCGACCTGTCTTTATGGTTTTCTCTCAATCAAGCACAAAACTCCTCACAAAAAAGAACGTTATGTACTCCCTCCTCCCAATCATTTGTTTACCTTTGAATAGAATACCCCTCACAAAGAATAAAAGCCAAATACGTCAACAAATGATTGGGACAGAGGGAGAATTCAAGAGTCAGAAGGTGCAAACAATGTAACTCAAACGACAAGAGTAACAAAACACAGAGGGAGCTGAGATGAAAACTAAAATAATCCATATGTCCTTTAGTATATCTCTTATTCTCTTGCAAGAACCATCATTTCAATTTCCAACCACATAGCCTCCGTGGTACAAGAGTCAGAGACTCTTGCCTGTAGCCGAGTAGCGGGAATCAGATGTACTCATTTTGAAAAATGTGTCAAGAATCGTGGCAACTGACAGCTACTTCAGAATACCTAACACTGACATTTTACACATAGCTTTGAGCATGTTCTGCTGTTCATACTTGCATACAGACACGGCAAAATTTATATCCTGAAAACATTAGATTGTAAAATACAATTCACTCGATAGTTTATTATCGAAATTTTTTGTAAAATAAACACACAAACTATCATTAGTATGGGACCACATTTTATCCTTCATACCCCCTTCACTTTCACCCTGAACTCTGGCCAGCTTCTGCTTCCCTCTCCGAATGTCCAATGTAGAACAATAACTACCAGTGCCATTTATTAAGGGGTTCAATGTGTTCTTGGAACACAGTCTATTAAAATTAGGGGCCAAGAGTCATCATACACTCTTACTTGAAAATTACCCACATAAAATGTTGTTTCTGTATTTTGGGCATCAACCTGATAGAATAGGACCTCTCAAAAATGAACCGTGATTTCCAGGCATTGGTAAGACCACGCCAAATACCAAGAACATAACCAAAGGCCAAAACTAACAATGACAAATTTGTACAGACAACAAGGAGACGGTTGATGGATTTCCACAAAAGAACTTTAATGTGACAGCAGCTCTAAGTATCAATTATAAGGAACCACGCCCATATATTAGTTCTATCAGATCAACAACACTCAAGCCCAATTCAGGTCTACGTTGATCTCAAGCTCTCCATCATAGGCACACTCGATCTCACCTCACTGCGAGCTCACCAAAAACTATCAGTGGAATCTTCATTATGCTTTCTCATGTTAATCAAGCTCCTCGTTAGCCATACAGAAACCCTTTGTTCCACATTGAAGATCATCTAATGAGAAGTAATTCAGCTTTCCCATCTTTAGAGCATCACCTCCTCTCTATTCTTTGCCTTGCTAATTTTTATCAGAGTGAGTTCACAAAAAATTCTTCCTAATTGTATTTCCTGGAGTTTCTCTAGTATGGCTCAATTTGTAAACATGAGGAAGTTGCCTAATAGGCTAATAGCAATGCTACCAAAGTAAAACATACCAAGAGGTATGACATTCACGGGTACTTCCAGAAACAGAGAAAATTAGTCTTACCCAGTTCATTTTATGACTTAATCGCTTTGTTGTTAATGATCTTTACCTATTTTGTCCTATTTTATCCCGCATTAAACCCTTATTCGCCCCCATATTGAGTCAAATTTGCCACTTATTCCCAATTTTTGCCTCCAATATGCTTCTAACATATAAGCTTTGATTACACTGTCCAGGAAGTGGTGGACGAGGTGACTGCCCTTTGTTTCTCCATCTACGCTCAGCGTGGTACCTCCTAAAGTCCTAATAGTAGCTTTTATTTCAGGATCAAATAACATTTGACATAATAATATACTATAAGGTTTGGCCACATCACCAACCTTCAAAAATATACCAAAATTAAGGCTTGAGCATCAACTACAACAGAATTAATGTTTACAACTTACAGTGTTCTGAATCTTGTGTCTGTGATCATAAATAATCCTAAAATGAAGAAAGTACAACTTCAATAAGAAGAAAATTAAGCCCCAGACACTAAAGTAACATAAATCATGAATTGGACAACACGTAATTCAGGGATATTTTGTATCATATGCTAAGTCAAGCTACGGAAGCCGCGTTACACATGCAGTGAACAAGTCCGCTCATACCAACATTTCAACCTGCAGAGAAATCTGCAGATTGCTCAAGGCACCGGCAAAATTGTTCAATTTTGCTTCTTCTCCACATTAAGATCCAAAACCATTGTTTGAAAAATTATCACGCACACACAAAGAGGAGAAATGCTAGAACGATGCTTCCAGACTTATGTTAGCTTTACATGATGTCCATACATGAGAAGGTTATGACTCTTATAAGTGTGATAACATTTCTTGAAACTTATAGTTATGCATGTCCTAAAACGTGTTATATACCATTTGTTATTCTTCATTGATTGATTGTCTAAAGGGAGATCCCACCAATAAAAGGGAGTCAGATGAATGCAATCATACCTCTATCTAAACAACATAAGGAAGTTGTTTCCATATGGCTCCCAATAAAAAATGCAGAGTGACTGCTACTTCACATAGAAAAAAAGGGCAGATGGTGTAGACTTTAGTGAGACGGTTTAGTGAGACAATTTACTATGTTCCACCATAACAAGTCTTTGGTTCCAATGGAAACAATAGAAAATATTGTTAAATAATTGATAATCCTGATAATTTTCCTTGATTATGAAGATGAAAGGAGAATCAAAATGCTTTCACTCGATTTGAACTTTAAAGCATATGAAGTGTTGTTTGCAAGTTAACTTAACTGTCAAATTATTTAACCTAACTCAGTAGAGAGTATATTTTCTGATCACAATTCATCATTGCAAGCACTTGAACCTTACGAAAAATGAGTCGAAATGCCCAAAGATGAAAGATTAGGAACTAATCCGATAGCCCATGCCAACCAAACTGGCAGAAATCAAACCATAAAAGAGATGTTAGGCCATAAATATCTCGTTAAGAGTTTGGAAAACAAACAAAAACAGCATGAACAATCTAAAATTCTAAATACTCTCTTCAACCCTTCTCCTCTCTTAAACTCATAACTATACATGGGTTTCCTTCTACGCCACTTCGACCTTAGTTTGAAGAGGAGCAGGGCCACAGGGCGCACCAAGGCGCTAAGGCTCCTAAACGACAAAGCGCGCTATTTTCGATAACAAAATTATTTTTTAATTTGGAAAACTATAAAAGGTGCACCTAAATGCACCGAGGTGTTTAAGCTAGTGCCTCGTCCAAGGAGCGCTTTTTTAAACTAAGACTTCGACTCTAAGCTTCTGGGCCAAAATATGTCTATAACAACAAGACATTTGATGACATGGGTATAGTATAAGTTCAACCCTGATAAATCTAACACATCTCCTAGAAGAGAGATAAAGGGAGGCTCATGCGATAAAAGTTGGGGATGAAACTTGGTTATAAATAATGCAAGACAAGTTTTGATGAATTTAGCCTTATGTTCAACCATTATAATACTCCACTTTAACAAACTGCTTTTTTCAAATTTCGATCGATCTCTACTTTGGGAAACGAGAGTTGTACCCATAGCCTCATTTCATTAACTTGTCCTATAACTTATAACTTGAGCCAGGGTGAATCAAACATTTAGATATGTGACCCATCCTACACCATATCTAAGTCTTCTACATTCGCTAGCTAAACTTTTATCTTCACATGACCAGCCAACATATAATTCCCGATATATCAAGGACACTCAAGATTCCCCGCAAATATTTAAGAACCACAAATAGGTAAAGATATCAAGAAAAAGATTTGATCCTTCTTACCCCTCCTCACTTCAAGTTCCGCCCTAACCTAGTTCCGCTTCCCTGGTTCCTTCCCCAAAAGTCCATTCTAAACATAATCACATCCTTCCGTAAAGAACCATAATTTACGAGCAAGAGTGAAAGAGATGTTACATACAAAGAACATACGCACAGCTAACAATCTTAAATTTGTACCTTCATCAGGAGAAACTAGATGCACACCCTTCAAAATCCAAATACCTAAATTGCTACATCTCGAAAATAACCTTTAACAAGGAACCACTTCATCTGATTGGGCCCTTGACGAGGGCCACTAAACGGGTTGATGTAATCAATGACACCTCAACTAATATAATTTCTCCCTCTTCACAAAATCTCCACCATACATACACAAAATGAGATAAATTGCAATGTAATGGAACCAACATTACTGCATATATGCTTTTTGTTGATCACACTCCTAACTAGCTCTAAAAAGCTATGTAATCTTTATTAAAATAACCTAATGAGACGTAATCTTGTTAACCCTGCATAAATTATCTTCCTATATTTCTTCCTATCATACTAACTCTATCCAGCATAAATTAGCTCGACAAAAAGAACCTTCCATGTGCAGTACCCTGAGAATTCCTAAAATTCTCATAAGAAAAGAAGTCTAATACACCCTCCGTCTCAATGAATTGTTTACTTTATTACTCCTTGTGATCGGTAGTTTACTCAAAGGTAAAGAAATGATCGGTACGAAGACAGTATAATGCAACCAAGGTAGAACATTTACATTTGACAGAAGTAGGAACTAGGAAGTTCACAGCCCCTTAATTTAGAAGTGTGTACTGATAAATTATGCACATTTGTGACAACCCTTTTATCAAATATGAAGAAGGGTAGTACAGTAAGCATCAGCATAGACATAAACTCAATAAAAATGCCACAAAATCGCAAAAACAATCTTTTATAAGACAGAATAGTAAACAATGTAATGATGAAGAATGCAATAAGAAAATGGCAGAAGCAAGTACCTTGAAGAACTGGTGATTTACAGCAACAGTAGGGTTTGATGAAGGGCTTAATTCAAGCAAGAACCCTAGTGGTTTGCATCTTTAGCCAACTTCTCAAGTGTACATTAATTCGTAGTCTCGAAATCCATTTAAATACTTCACCCCTTTCTTGGACGATTTTAAGAATTTCATTTTCTTTAGGAAAAATGGCAAAATACTAGAGTGGTTTGCATCTTTAGCCAATTTCATTTTCTAGTAGTTACAAATTCTTATGGGAAATTCTCAGTTATATAAATGATGAATATTGATCGATTAAGTGGGGAAGAAGGGTAAAAGATGAATGTTGAAGATGAATTGTAGTCATATAAAATGAATTTGGTCGAAAAAACAATGTTTGTTGGAGATAAAACAAATATATATCTCAATTACGGTASTCTTCTTCATATTGTTTACATAGCCCTTGAGAACAAGAGTTAGCTCAAGTGGTAAGAGCTCTGTTACCCCAACCATGAAGTTGGAGGTTCAATTCTCACCCGCAACATAGTGCGCTCATTTTGATACTGAACATTTCTTCTCCACTTTATAATGATAAACGAGAATTCACTCAATATCTTAATTGTTGGTGCTTAGTATTATGTAGGCTTTCCTTAAAAGTAGCGGTGTAAGTGAGATTAGGCTTATAAGTGAGACTAAACTGGTAATTTGGAGGGTATAAGTGAGCTATCTTGAAAAGTAAGGGTACAAGTGGGATTAGCCCATACCAGAGGGGTACAAGTGAGAATTTCCCAATTTTTATTTTACTACATATTATGCTTAATGTAAGAATATGCGTACCTTATAAGCGGAATAGGTACGGAAGATTGACGTGCCGACTTTTTACCCTCGAAACCCGATTCCGACGACTACTAGAGTCTCGGTGATAGTTCACACCCCAAGTTCTAAAAGCTCTAACAATGGTGGCTTTGTTGAGATTGTAGTTAATGTGTTTGTATGTTGTTGTGTGTTGTTTTGTCACAGAATACTCACTATATATAAGGCTCCAAAAGAGCAGTTACGAGAAGGAGAATAAAGAGAAATAATGGTCATTAAAACTGATTTAATGACACATTATTTCACCTTAATTACAACCATTATTCACATAATGTTGGCTCCAGAAGATTCCTTGTAACAACCTATCAAATTGGCCGTTCAAATTACAATACTCTCACTCGGCCACACAACCGAGTCAATCCTCCCACTTGGTCATACAATCAAGCTCATCACAATACATCTTAACAAAACTATCAATCACATCTCATACAGGAAAATGGGGCGTGCGACCAATATGTAACAAGTAGCGTTATACTAAGTCACCAACAAACTAACATAACACGTTCACAATAACGATTCCCCAGATCATTGAAACAACACCGCAGCATACACTGTCCCTTTATGCTATAACATGTTACGTAGTTATATACACAATATAACCGCCGACCGGGCTTAACATGGTGTAGTTGAATTGACCATTCCTAAGACACTAATGAAAATTCATCTCAACTCAACTGCTTTTCTAACATGACCCGTTAAACCGACGACTTTATGATTCTCCGAAATCACGCTAAAGTAGCAACATCAAATCTCAACTTCATCTAACAGCTCCAAGTCAAAGGGCTTCGTACCAAAATAGGGCTCACACTGCAACAGATTAGGGATTCATCTGTCACTCCTTACGGTTGACAAAACACACATAGTATGATATATGTGTCACAACATAGCTCCCACTACGGTGGACATGCCACTATTCTATGTCGTGCAAATAAAAAAAGTCTAGATACTACACAAGTATCTAACCCGAGTCGCCTGACTGACATACTCAATGCTCAATCCTACACTCAAGATTCAGTTTCAGAAGCCTTAGTATTAAAGACATGTATTTCATACTCGATTCTTTTAGAATCTTATCTTAGACATACTAAGGCGACTATGTAACGAGTCAATAGACTACTTATACTACACAAGTATAAATTCCGTCATCCATACACACAAAGTGCCAACGTGACTCAGTCTCATCTTGATGCTCCACTAGCATCAAGGCGATTACCTGTGTGACTAGGCATCATATATCTTAGTGACATCTCTAACGTGCCTTAACATGCAACATATGCTCATAAACATTTCATAGAAGAAAAACAAATTTTATTCCATAATTCTTAATACAAGTCCATTATCTAATATGTGACACCCCGCTATTTAGGACGCCAAATATTAACTTAAGAGAAAGGATACGCAGCGGAAAATACGACATTTTTAAAACTTTTCAAAGTCCAAAAGCGAAGAGTCACTAACATAACTAAGTAGAAGCAATGAAAATGTAATAGTGAAGTTTTACAAATCCGAAATAACAAGTGTTTTTGGGGAAAACATATCCCACGAATGACAATGATCAAAAGTGTATGAGTCTAGCTATAACATCTAAGGTCCAAGGGTAACAATGTAATACTACGGTTTTCTGTACCTTTAGTTACTCTATCGAGTAAGACTTACTCTGTCGAGTAAGTTTATGTGTTTTAGAATCAAAGTCTGTCTGTTGGGTACTCGATCGAGTACG
>VHZZ01001978.1:35513-48230 GCA_009801015.1 Silene noctiflora
GCATGCATAAGATCAAAGATTTATTTTATGACCAAAATAAATAATTTGTATATTCTGGAAATATACTTACCTTTGAGATTGATGAATCCTAACAAAACAAACAAATAAGGGCAAGAGTATATATAATCATAATTAATAAACTTGTCATTATCAAAACAATAACATATATGAGAATATATTAGACAACATTTAGGTATGCTCATGGTAGTCCACGGCCAAGCTACGGTCTAGGTCAAGGCAGTGCGGTAGTAACACGGTGGTCTTATACATGGCTTTAATTGAATAAACACAAGTTGAATTATATTATGAAACGGTCTTACCTTGAGATGATAATTAATTTAATTCCCTTCTTCTTTCCTTCTAGATCCCCTTTTCTCTTCTCCTTTGTGAATTATTTTTCAGATTTGTGAAGTCTTATTAGGTTAGGGTCTCTTTTCTATTTATATACTAGGTCAAATAAGATCGTATTATTAAATCATAAAACCCGTACGCAGCATAATATATTATATTACTAAATCCCAACCCTTTTAACTTACACGAAGTTCAAGGGCTAGCTGGCCCAAACATCATAAGTTCCCGACTCATATTATATTATCTCATCATATATGCAATATCCATTATTATTATTATTAAATTAGTTATTTAAGATATTTAAATTATTCATATAATTCACATTAAATTATGGGGTATTACACAGACAGTTCTTCACTTGACAAAGCAAAGACTATTGTCGATCGACCTCGCTCTCGAAGACACTCCTCATAGATCATAAGCGGGGCAATCACTCCTTGAACTGTGCAATAGCCGCTAGAGGAAAATCACAAGGAAGAGGGGTTAGACTTAGGCTAGACGGAGAGGTAGATAGGGAACTACTTGGCAAATAAGAGCAAGAAGCGCCAGCCGGTGATACCCATCCTTTTTTAGATCAATACTAGTAGGAGTAAGGTGTGGATCTCGGGGGATATGTCTTATCTTAAGAGTTATTGGCCAGTTATTGGTGGGATTAACTAAATAGGTGGAACTCGAAGAATGGCTCGGCAGAGTAGGCCTCACTTGACCGAGTACCCAACTAACTCGACTGAGTTAGTGGAACTCGACCGAGTGGGTCGAGTGCACTCGGTTGAGCCAGGATTTACGGTCTCAAGAATCAAGACATATATATACATCTCTCTAATTCTCTAGAACCCTCTTGGCTGCTTAAGAACCCTAGAGCAACCTCCAAACCCTTCATTACCAAAACACTCATTAATCACCTCTCTAATTCAAAATGAGGACTTTAGCATGAGTATTTGGCTTCAAAAAATTTGAAGAAGTTCCTTCCTACGATCGACCCTACCCTTCGATGGTAAGTTATCAACTTTCTAAGAGGATTAGCTTGATATCTCAATTTTTGGATTGAAATAATAATTTTAATTCGTTAGGTCGATGAAGATATATGCAATTATACATGTAGGTGACGAATTGTGTGCAATTGATCGATTATGTTAGCTTGATTAAGCAAGGATAACAAAAAGGTAGAAAATTTCTTTACTCAATTCTTGGGATTATGTTTGTGATGATTATGATGTATTGGTGAAACTGTGACAATGCTCTATGAGGTTTTGTGATTGTTGATAATTATTGTTTGGT
The DNA here is from genome assembly GCA_009801015.1 of Silene noctiflora. Taxonomy (NCBI): domain Eukaryota; kingdom Viridiplantae; phylum Streptophyta; class Magnoliopsida; order Caryophyllales; family Caryophyllaceae; genus Silene; species Silene noctiflora. The sequence continues at coordinate 37,143 of VHZZ01001978.1, forward strand.
TGATGTGATATGATGTTGAGTTGGCATTGGACTTGTTTTCGGGGACCGGTACGGGTTACCAAGTCCCTTGGGTACCGTCGTACGCGCAGGGCCGCCTGGAGCTTCCTCTTTTGGGCCCACCACAAGAGGGATGTGCATATCTACGAACCAGGGAGGGTATATGGTAGAGCACGTTCGCCATGTGATTTGAGTACCAATCATTGTCGTGTGATTTGTAGAACACATTGATACTATTTTCGTGTGATTTGTAGCACGCATTGATGTCCAATTGCCTTATTGGTTTCTTATCACTTACATTTTGTCTTGAGACTTTGGATAAGTCACGATGGGATGGTGATACCATATACTTTGTCACTTTTGAGGTTTACTTGCATATTGACTGTCTCTACTCGACCATGTGGTTGGCTATTTTTTTCCTGAGTGTCAAACTCTTTTATAACTATCTGCGGAGATCCATTGATAATTTCCCGTCAATGGCAAACAGTGGTATGACAAGTATATCATTGATTGGATGCATCATGGGGAATTTGTACGGATTGGGCCACGACGAGATTCAGGAGTAGAAGTCGTGTATAGAATACCCTATCAGGTTAATTGTGTAATCGATTTATATTACTTTGTAATTGGTTAGAACCTTATAACCTTGAGAGAATTGTATAACATGTACCTTGTTGTCCTATACATTGGTCGTCCTGATATGTACTACCGTGGGAAACCGAGTTGGGAGCAATTCTATTCACCCGGGTGCGCTCCCCTAATGGTACCCGGGTAAATGAGGTTATTGCAAAGTGGTATCAGAACGAGCGATCTTCAGACCGATCTAAAAAACTTAGAGTCTAATAAATGCATTTGGTGGACGAAAATTGAGAGTCTAAATGATTTTGAATGAGAGGGTGCCCTGATTTCAAAATCTAGGCCCTTTTGTCTAAACCAAACACCTCGTGGGTAGCCTACGTGAGTAACGAAACGCATGATTATTTGACTTGTATGCAAATGATATGAGAACCATGTGAAATAGTGATTGTGTTTGTTTACAAAAGGAAGATGTTTACATGTTTAGAAAGTTACAAAGGTGCTATCAGATGCGTGAGTAACTAAGGAATACCTTCGAATTTCGGTTGTTTTAGTAGAAATACGAATTGGATGATTTATGTGTGAGTAATGCTTGATAGAACGAGTTATAGGTAATTTGTTTATTAAGGCGGAATTTAGTTGCAAGGTGGTTTAAAATAAGTTAGTATATGCGAGCTTTTTGATAAATGTGTATGTGGTAGCTAAGCTAGAGCGTGCATGTGATGTAAGTCTTAACCGACTCGAGTTGACCACGTGTAAGTCGTGTGGAGACCGAGTACGTTCTAGTATTGCAGGTATAGGTGACTACGAATCAAAATTAGTCGACAAGACAGAATTAGCCCAACAGTGATTACTCGACCGAGTGTAAGGGGGGGACTAAGCCAAGTGGGCCAAATCGACCATGTAGGTTCACCCACTCGATCGAGTGACACAGATCATGAGCTACTAGAATTGGACACTCAACCTAGTACGCTCGACCACTCGACCGAGTGGGTCTAACTCGACTGAGTGCCGAACCGCACTCGACCGAGTCACGTCAACTAGGCCGAGTTTTTCCTTCTTTTACTTAGATTTCAGCCAATATTTCGTCACTTATACTTCCTCACTCGACATTCCCCTTCTCTTTAAAACATAAGTGCTCTCAAATCTCTCCACTAGACCAACTAGAAACCTCATAAAACTCTTGCTAGTTGGCGGATCTATGGTTTCTTGCTCTCCAATTTCTCAATTTGTTCATAGTCTGGGTCATAATGTACTCAATGGTAAATACAAAAAAAATCGGAACTAAATTGCATGATTGGGTTCACAGCAGCCCCAAAGCCCTCTTTTCCATGGACTTGGAATTCGTCGAGTCACACCCTCCCGTTAGCTTGTATTTAAAATTACAATGACTGGATTGGCCCGGCTCCTCTTGAGCAGTTACCTTTTGGCCGGCTTTAGTAGTGAGATACAACTTAAGAGAGTGAGAAATTAGGTTATTAGAGAGAGAGAGAGAGAGATTAGGGTTTAGAACCTGAAATTGTGTGTTTATAAACATGGAACAGTATTACCTATTTATAAAAGAAATAGTGAGAATCCCGATGTGCGCACGTGGAGGTTCTCACGTAAGCCTCATTCTTGGCTGACGTCATTGAGTCAAGGTATGTCGCCGAGCTATCGACTTTTCCCCTGGAAACCTCACCTAGGTTAGCTCGATGTTGGTAGAGAGGTCGGATAGTCCGATGGCCGAACCACTGGGCCTTTTGGGCGTGGTAGGAAATTGTATGAGCATAGTATAACACCCTTAATTACCCGGCCAAGGCAATTAGGATTGTCACCATCTCGATTTCCCGAAGTTCTTGGCCGAGTGCACATAACTGGTAATTCGTGCTTACATGGTCTTGTCATATAATATGGTTAGGAATAAACTTGCGTGGGTTAACGGGGTTTAACGAGTAAGAAAGATAAAACTGGTAATTCACTTGCTTACAAGGGTTACTAGTTAACCAATCTATCTGATGACTGATTAAGTGCATTGATGATTGACCCAATATCTATAGAAAATTACATACCTCTTATTTATTCGCAATTAGAGTTTCTCATCCTTAATTTATAGCGTTATTTACATGTCAATATCTATAGAAAATTACATACCAATATACTATTTAGTATCATCAAAAATATCTATAGAAAATTACATACCAATATTAAACACAAAAATCAAAATTTTTTTTCCAAATAACCCTAAATTTCGAAATATGTAATTTGGGGCAAAATTCCACATACAATTTTCATATTTTGGCATTAATAATGTTGTATAAAGTCAATTACAACCATAAATCTAAGTATTACATGAAAACATATGATAAGTGTTGAAAAAATTACACTAGATCTAAAGAAAATTAAATTGGGGGAAAACAAGAGGAAAGAAAAATTATATTACTTTAAATGATTAGTCAAAGATTTAGAGGAGGAATGAAGTGGAAAGCTTGAATTTTTCCAAAGAAATGCAAAAATGGAGTTTTAGGAGTATTTTACAGTGATTTTCGGGTATTTAAAGTATAAAAAATGGAGAAGAATGAAGAAGATAAGATAGAAATAAGTAAAACACAATCCAAAAAAATCGCTGCCCAGAAATCCGCACTCAGTCAAGTATCGTGAACTCGGTCGACCGTCCGAGTGCCCTCGGTCGTGTATCCCAAAATAAGAAATTTTCCAGATTTCAGGAAAATGGTCCACTCGGTCGAGTACATGGGTACACTCGGTCGAGTGGGTTGTACTCGGCCTAGTACTTGCTTGCACTTGGTTCAGTGCTTCATTGTGGCTTGCAATCCCGACTACAAACGAAAGGTGACATTCCTGCAACAAGAGAGTAAAGTTTGGAGGTCCGCCGCTCATTGGTGATCCATCCCGAGTTAGCTTCCGCACCGTTACACTCACCGTCTCCAATATACTATTTTTATACTAGCAACTAATCTACTAGTAAAAATTAACAATCATATGCTAATAATAACACTAGTACAATCCACACGCGTAAATAAGGCACTAGGATGCCACAAGAATGAACCCAATGCTCATCATACTCCAACGTGCAATATCCCGTCCTAAAACATACCATACATATCAAGTCTTTGACCCAAACTTTACATGTCAACCTACACCACATTATGAACGACTCCATCATATAAGGAATCTAACAATTCATTATTACGCACATACAATCCACATCATATTTCACGTAAGCGTTCAACCAGACTCATAACCACCCCGTAGTTTACCGGTTAAGACAATAGGGTCTAGATTTTGGAATGAGGGCATCTTCTCATCCAAATCCAACATCCTATTGTAATATATCGAGTTCATTTTATTTGACACACCTAGGTTCATTTGGTTCATTAACGAGCACGCCCTCCTTGAAGTGGGAAACTCCAAGGAGGGATCCGGTCGTGAGAAGGTCTCCCCCACCGCCTCACGTCTTTTCAACACCACCACACAATCATCATCACAACTCCACCAACATCCACACGTAACACAATATACAATACGATATACAACACCATAAGCAACGCGATATGCCAAGTATACCACTTTCTCATTTACTATCAATCTCAAGTATGTCATGGATACAAGTACCAACAATCACACCCACCTTTAAGAGAAAATTACTCATTCTCATGTTATAATACAATTTCGACGATTATATGAGACTTACAACAATTACTCATTATCATGTTATAATGCAATTCTCAACAACGATAAGAGACTAACAACAACAATGACAAATGTAAGCATTCATACTATTAAAACCGAGTAAGAAAAACGCTGCCTTTTAACAAACTCCTAGAGCAACACGATACGACCAAGAATACGTCCTTCACACATTACTCCCTAGATCATGACAATTACTATTACAATAAGGTCTTATACCCTTTTAATTACTCATAACCCTAATAGTAATTACCCAATTAACAAACCCACACCCCCCCCCCCCCCCCCCCCCCCCMCCAAAAAAAATATTAGGTTTGAATTAGAATAAAATAAAAGGTGGAAACTTTGACTTACAAGGTGAGGTCGGTCAAGAGGAATGAGAAAAGGTGAAAGATTTTTAAATCTATGTCCAAACTCCATAGAAGAATGCTAGGGAAGCTTAGAGAGATGTGGGAGAGGTTTTAGAGTTTTAGAGAGAGAACAAGAAATGAAAAGTTTGGATTCAATCTAATCTTGACTCTTGTTTTATAACGCATGTTGAACAGCGTCACTCGGTCGAATGTCCATAAACTCGGCCGAGTATGCCTCACTCGGTCTATTATCACCCATACTCGATCCACAAAGTTCACACTTGATCTATTACTACAGTACTACTCGGTATCATACTCACGAGTAAGACCTATCATCAAGCCCAAGGGGCTTCTCACTATTCCCAAAGGATCCTTTAGAATTCTTAAAAGAACCGGTTATTACAAGCTTCCCTCCAACTCTCTCCTTTGGCAACCACTAACCTATTATCCTACTATCGGCTCTCATACACTCTTTTACCATATCCATTGTACTTTGATCTCTTATAATCTCCATCCATTTTCTTACCATTATCATCACTCTCCTTATGCCAACATCACCCTCATTACTCTCACTATGCTAACATCGCGTAGCTTTATTCGTGCACACACTCTTATACTCACCATACACATCCCAAAGCCCTTGTTCAACCATTCACTTCCTCACATTCCTTATTTCGTACTCTCTATTTCCTTAATTTCAAGGCTGTTACAGTCACTCCCTTTAAAAGGGAACTTCGTCCCAAAATTCAAATGTCCAACCATCATACTAACATCCTTACCATCCTCAGAATCGATGTCCACAATTACAAAAATTTCCTGTTTCACCACTCTCTTCTTACCTATAGAAAATTCTTTAATTAGGCTTCATATACTCATAATGTAGTTAGATTCATTCTCACACCGCTAGTCTCCTATACTCGTCATAGAAACAAGGTCAACCACAAGGCTCAACTTTCTAGTCTCATAAGCAACTCTCAACTCAAGCCATAGATTCCATTGATCATTATGGTTATATATGTACACGAGATAAGGTTCAAATGCACTTCAAAAGACTTGCGGATCTTATGAAAGCAATTAAAGAATGTCAAAGTATTACTTGTAATTTATTCAACCACTTTTTATACTCTTCTTTCCATACACATCACGTTACGCATATCGCATCAAATCCATGTGTTACATCATTACACATGCTTTTAAATATCCACATTCATCCATCATGAACTCTTCTATTTATAAGAATTACGAGACTCTGATCATGCATTTAACATCACCATGCGACACATTAAATGGAAAAACATCACTTAATTTGGACATCATTGTTGTGTTACATGAGATAAGATCATGGCTAGCAAACATACATTATACAAGACTATCATAAAATTTTCCTTATGAAAATTAATCATGTGAAGGTTACACTTGTCGAGTATAGGAGTCCATTCGGCCGACTATGCGGAACTCGGTCGAGTGCAGAGGGGCACTTGGCCAAGTGTCACCAATCGAAAAAATAACGCCTCCAAAATCGTTTCAAACACTTGTCTATTCTACCATTCTAAAAAAATAATTCCGATAGCGCTTACCACGCCATCCACGGGATCGCGTTACAATCAGATGTCTTGGCCCGAAGTCCGCAAATTACATCAAAAATAGAATTGTCCGAATTAAAAAAAGTTAAAACTAGTTCATAATCATCGTTCAATATACTAAACTTTATCGTGAACACCATGGGCATTACCTTCTCCTTTGTCGCTTTGCCCAACTAGCCAAGTGCACCTTAACCTCATCATCATCATCATCATCATTATCATCATCATCATCATCGTCGTCGTCATCATCATCATCCTCATCATCATCATTCGCGTCATCCGTCACTGCACCAGACGTCCCCGCTTCCTTATGGCCACCGCCTTGATTTCACTACCGAAGAAGCCTTCTCCACTAGCTCATTGTGGTCCGCTCAAGCCCCTTTCCAATAACTTAGGTGGTGACCCGTGTAGTTCGGATGAATCTCCACATATGTCTTATACACACCTCTAAACACAAGATCATGGTTGATTAGGTTAGTGCGCTTGGCAATATGATGATTCGGCGCATAGGAAGATGGGTATTGCGGGTATCCACCGGTATTATGGGGTGGAATGTGCATCCTTGGGGCATTACGCGGTGGGGAAGGAGTTTTAGCCTCTCCCGGGTATTTCATCTCGAAAAGGATTTCATTGGGTATGGTATAGGTTTGGGGTGGACGACGGGCTCATACGCCTCCACAAGGTGCTCAGTCTCGGGTAGATAGTCCCCCACAGGAAGCTTCATCCAATACTCTTGCCTAATCTTCCAAGCATAACTTCCATCACCCAAGCCCTTAAGCCATTTGATCCTTACCATGTAAGCTTCGTTAAAGGTTAACTCACCATTCATTATCCTCGTCACAAGAGCTCCACAATCAAAAGAGCACTTTTGCGGTATCGTCATCCTCTCAAAAGCAAGGCACACTATGGACGCGACGCTAAAATAAAAGGTCTCCTCCCGAAACGGGTTCAAATACGAAATCAATAACGAGACCTATGTGGAATTAAGCTTGCTCATGTCCTTCCTTCCGAATAGCAAGTGCGCCATGAAGTAGAGAAATATTATAAAGATCGGATACTCAACATCATTGGCGAGCATGGCACTCACGGTAGTCCTATCGTTCCCGGTGTACAACCCGATGTACTTGGTATCTCTTATTGATTTGGTGGGTTCATGAAAGTCAAGCTCATTACCACTAGACACACTTAAGAGATCCGAAAACTCATCACATGTCATATCAAAGTTGGTCTTCCTATAACGGAAAGCCACCCTCTTGGTCTCCTTCATGTAATGGAAAGAGCTTATAAACTCTAGTGTCTAGTCCTATCTCGGGTAGTCCCACAACATTTCTTCTTTATCTTGGGCAGCTCGTTGGGACTCTGTGCTTTTACGCGCAGGACTTAGCCGACGTTGGCTGGTTTTTGCCTTTTTTTATGCGTTTTTTATAGCCTTTTAGCCAAGTATTGAATCGTTTGTATTCTTTTCGATCTTTGCGTCTTCTTATAGTTGCACTCCCAATTTTTGTAGATCTTTCCTTTATTGGAAATGACAATGCTTTCTTCGATCACCAACTGTACTCGTACTGAATGCTGCTTTTATTATGTTTTTCCCTATAAACAGAGATTCTTTCTGTTCAGTCTTCGCATCCTTTATATTTTTCACTTTTCCCTTTGCTTTTCACATTCCTTATTTTCATAAGCATGGTTGGCGAAAAGGTTCCAGGGACCGGTAGCGGTCGTCCTTCGGAGCTCGATATCAGGCCTTCTAGTATGTCTACCCTAGTTATACTACCCTCTACGGATCAGCTTTCTCGGTCTCCTCGGTTTGTCTTTTTCTAGAAGGTAGACCGGATTCAGCGTGTCGTCAGCGAGTTGATTAAGTTGAGGGATTCCGATTAGGTGAAATATCACCGTGTCCTCGGCAGGGTCAGGGAGTTGGGTTTTTGATGCAACTTGTTTCTACGCACATTTAGTCCCCTAACTAGCGCCGTTCCTTACGCTTTTATGCATGTATTAAGGTCGTTTCTTATCTTTAGTTGCCTATTTGCTACTCTACGAGATTTTGGTGCTCTTGGTAGGAAAGGAATGCCGACCTTGCATTTATAGAGCAATTCTGGAGCTAAATGGATCGCATCTAACGACCAAGCAAAAAGGAGGGATCAAGACTAAAGGCCACAGTTGAAAAGTGAATTATTCGGGCAATGATGGAGAGCCCCCACGAGTCCTGGAGAGCCCCCAAGAGTTTTGGGGCAGCAAAGGAAAGAGGTGGACACTGGTGGAGAACTCGTGCGAGTCCTCCCAGACTCGTGCGAGTCTGTGTCCTACTCGTGCGAGTCCTCCCTAACTCGCACGAGTCCCCCCATAAGATTTCACTACTCGTTTAAAATCAAGGACTCCCACGAGTCCTATAAGCTATAACTCTTCCTTTGACTAAATCAAGGGCCCTAATCGTCATTTAAGCCCTTATTTTACCCTAATGCTATACTTAGTATAAATAGCTTATGTAATTAAGTAGATTGGAGAGGATTTACAATCCATCTCTTAGCTTAGATTAGTTTAATTACACTTTAATCCTTTCCTTTTTATTCAAGCAATTCAAGATCTAGCTTGTAATTGAAGAACTCTTGGGTTTGAGATTGGGGGATTGACAACTCCTCATCATCAATCAAAGCTTTTTTCTATTGTTCTTCCATTCCTTTGTTCATCTTAAGTTGGTATAATCCTTTTATTATTTGCTTAATCACTACTTCTTTACTTCCTTTATTATTTACTTCATCATCATGTTTATGCTTGCTAAGATGTTTGACCCCCTCTTTGGCATGTTTACCACCATGATGTGTGAGTAGTCCTCTAGCTAGGGTTAGTGGGGGAGTGGGAGAGTAATCATGGGGTAGATCTATGTATAATGAGTTCATATGAATGATTATTTGTTATGTTCTTCAACTTATGCACATGTTATATTTGATGAAATGCTTGATTGACAACCTAGCATGATTCTCTATCTCCTTAACAAAACTTGTAAGATATAAACCAAATCGAGTATTGTTAGACCATGCATTTGTTGAATGGGTAGAACAAGGTCGTTGTAGGGGTCTTAATCTATAAACCAACTCGACTTTGAGACCTAGGTCTTCCTAAGGATTGTAAGATATAAACGAACTCGATCCTAGCAAACATACAATCATTTACCGGATTCATCACTTTGATCATACAATGTTTCCTCCTATGAACCTAAGACACTCTAATGCCTTTAATCAATTGTTTACATCTTCGCTTTTATTTGCATGCTTTGTTACTTCCTTTACTTACATTTTTCATCATAGTTGTGTAGCTTCCAACCCAACCCAAATTTGTGACATTAAGATATAGCTAGTTTGCATTTGATCATAGTTTGAAAAACCGTCCTTTGGGATCGACCTCAACTTGCTACTTGCTAGTTAGTTAGAGTATAAATATTGTTTGATAGACCTTGACGACGGGACGCGCATCAAAATGGCGCCATTCCGGGGATGGTGCATTAATAAATTATTATCATTTATTGCCACTACTTGTGTTTGTTTTCATCTTGAGGAGGTCATCTCCTTAAGAGCTCTCACTTTCTTTGTAGCTTCCATCCTTGTAGATACAAAGTCATCACCAAGATGACAAATGTTACTCGGAGAATGTTTTACCAAGATGGACCTGTTGGGTACAACCTCAACGAGCATAAGAGCCAAGAGATTAATCCAAGCCTTCTCTTGCAACCTTTGGTATTACATATGCTCCAAAAACAACAACAATTTTTTGAGCAAGTACACAAAGAGAGCATTTTGAGGGACAAATTGTTGAATGAACTTGTGCAACATGGTGAAGAATTTGAAACTCGATTGACCTAACTAAAAAATTCCCAGGAGTCACTCATTAAGAATAGAAATGACAAGAAGACGTTTGAGGACTACATGCTAGAACCCCCTCCAACAACCAATACCTTCAAAAAGGAACTTTGGAAAACCACCAATGAAGAATGGGACAATGAACCAAAAATACCAAATTCCCTAAGCTATTGTGAGTATGAAATTGTGGTCTTTGATGAGGAAGACACTAGGTTGAGTAAATCGAAAACTCTCGACCTTTGCGAATTTGAGAATGTGTCATTTGAAGTATGAAAACCATCATGAACAAATCGCTACAAAGAGATGAAACCCCCATTTATGATTCTTATGGGGAGAGCGATGATGAGCATAATGAGAAACACGATTTATGGGAAGAAGAGTCGATTAAACCGCATGGAGCATTCGATCACAAAAACATGTCGCTTGAAGAACCCATCTTCGAGCTTTTGACATGAGTTTTAGTGAGGACGAAGAACCTTTCTACATAGACCCCATGATGCCTATCATGGAGGCAATGCTTTGTTACGATAATCTTGAGATTTGCTTTGAGAAAATAAATTCAACATCCAACCAATCAAGAGAAACCAATGAGGAGATCTCACAAGAACACCCTTATGATCGGACAACACTTGATTTCTCTATGACTTTCCCCCACCACAAAACTTCCTACGGAGTAGGAGAAAGGAGACCAAGCCTTAGCACAAAGTTCACATTTGAGAGAGACAGGAAAGAACGAAAACTACCCGACCACAAGAACAAACATTGGCAAGGCATGACCCGATCTGATAAGTGCTTAATTTATACATTTTTACCCCTCATTTTAGCTCTAATTTTCATGTCATTTAGCACTTATCTTAGTGTTTTTGAGCTAATATTGTATTTCTAGTTGCATTAGCTTGTCTTAACATGTTTTGTAGGTAATTAAGCTTTTAGGAGCTAAAATATACTAAATATGCATGCTAGTGAAGGAAATCACATACTATATGTGAACATACTGATTTTTTGTTAATTAACAACTTAATTAAAAGGATCTTTATGCATGCA
>VHZZ01001978.1:79202-92141 GCA_009801015.1 Silene noctiflora
ATATTAGCTCAAAAACACTATGATAAGTGCTAAATGACATGTAAAATAGAGCTAATCTAAGGGGTTAAAATGTATAAATTAAGCACTTATCATTATGATACATATAGTAAGCATAAACAACCATCTTGCACAAAGGGTAACATTTATATGACTTGAAACGGTAAAAGTGGCGTCATTTGCTCATACAGACTCCAAATCGAGTTATCCAAAAGGTTAAACCACTTAATTTTTCGACGCCAATCCATTTGTCATATTTTTAGATGTCCTGAGGTCGTCCCGCTCCAGCACAAAGCCGTTCCGATCGGTACGGGTTCGTCCCGATTCGACATAAAGTCGTCCGGTCCGATAGGGGGCAGGCCAAGGGATCTTGGATTTGGGACTTGTCGCGGTCAGGGATGGGCTTGTTCCAGTTGGTACGGTCCTTGTACTGGCAGGGAGACTCTTGAGACGAGTCTTGAATGCACATCTCGCTTCCCAAACTCGTTCTAAGCAACAATACGCACATGGGTAACGTAACTAAGCACTAAATACAACATGTCTTAGCATATGTTTTTCCAACATAACGTATGTGAGAACAACCATTAGATCATGTAATCCAAGACAAGTATAACAAGCGATTTAAGACGGAATTTATCCATCCAATACGTAACCATTTGCTTCATCTTTCTAAGGCATGATTAACACTACTAACTTCATAAAATAGCATGAGTAACCTTAAAGATATGGCTAGAGTGTGCAACAACCAGTCTAACCATAACTTTTACATCACACTGACTCCTTTTTCGATAACCTCGATTTCTAATCAGTAAATAACTACCATATTACCATGCATGCTAAAATATGTTGTTGTTAGTGAGGCAAAATCATCACGCTGCCCTTAATGATTAATGACCATCGTAAATCACAAGGAATAAAATAACAATATAATACCAAGATAATTTTAAACACAAGTTCCTATGATCATTAATCAATCGGAATCGAATAACCGAAAAATTTTCAAATTTCTTAGAGAAAGGTATACCTCATAAGATATATTATAAATATAACAGACAGTTGATAGAACTTTGGAAGTAGCATTATTGAAGAAACAAAGTCTAAAAATTGGACTAGTTAAGGAGAGCTCTCAGCATCCATGAATCATGAAATGATTTAGGATTTATTCGATACACGTACGTCGTACAGTACGAGCATTTCTTAAAACGGTACTTGGTGCAGCCAAACCAGACACAATGCATCTTCCATTATGATTCTTGTTCTCAGGGCATCCCCTCTTATTTATTGCAGCAGCTTCCCTTTCTTCCGTCATATCACAACTTATCCTAGTCCATATAAATTTTGTGTTAGATGTATTTAGAATGTGACATACATATACGATAGTTAACTAAGTTAAGAGAAACTAAAATAAGTGGTTGTATGAGAAAATGTAATATTTTTAATTTTTATGAAGGGTAGAGGGAAATTGTGTATGCGTTGTCTCTTGTGCATATCATAGAGAACAAGCAACTAAAAACAATACTTACTTAGCATAAGGATAGTCAGAGCAAGTCCATTTCTCACAAGATTGATAGGCCTCGTGGTAGACCCGACATTCCATCTCAGATCGGAGTTGAAACCGGTGCAACTTCCCACATAGAGTACAGGTAAGGAACTCATCTCGGTTACAATTCATCTTGGGTATCTCATTTTGGGCTGCAGAAAGTGATAATATCTCATTTTGTTCAGCGTCTGTCGTACCAAGAAAATATCTTATTTGAGAATTTAATTATTCAACCGGAATGTTTAATGTCCTTTGTCATAGTTTACTTCTAAAAGAGAAGACCATAACAATCATATAAGAAAGTCACTACCAAAGGAAAATATAAAAATATTACATATGGTGAAGAAAAATATAAAATTAATCAAAAATTCGTTAAGATGGTTACTGAATAGAATAATACATAATTGCTGATAACAATATTCATGTAACTTTCTCTTTTCAAGCTTTAGTTTACTAGTGAAGATGGTAGCACCATATTTTAAATGAAGGCTAAACAATGTACGGAGTATAACAATATTCTTGAAAACATTTTCAAGATTACCATGACCAATGTTTAATATGGTATTTGCAGCATTTTTGAGATTAAAATGTGATAACCTATATTGTGAGTACGAGTCTTTGGCCGAACCTGAAAATTAATATTATAAATCTGAGTAGACCAGGCAAAGCTGACAGGACCCAATAATACTGACGCGAGACTCGAAGTGACCTGAAGTTGTCTGACCTTATTATGACCCAATTTAACCCAGGCCCTTCCTGAACTTTGATTGACCAAATTTTGACCCGTCTTGAGCTGACTTGACCCAAATGAACCTAGCCCGTAAAGGACCCGATATGAAGTGATCCGAAGTGATCCAAATTGACCGAAAGTTACAATATTAAGTCATACTAATATTATATACATTACAATAAAGGGTTCATTGGTTAGAACGCTCTATAATAAATAACTAATTTTGTAAGATACTCTTTGTTAGTCATAGTTAACACTAATTAATATGTTTTACCATTAACTCGACACAAAACGACCATACCTGATCCAAACTTACCCGATCCGAAGTGGCCCAAACCTGAAATGACCCGACAACTTGACATTTGGAGCTGACCTGAATCCCAAAATGACCGGACCAACACGACCCGATCCGAAATGTGTGACATGCCCAAAATAACTCGAGCTAAATTGACCCCACCCAAACCCGATGCAGTTGACCTATTTTTTACCTCTACAGGGGAGTGCTATATCTACCAAATATTATTACTTTATTAGGGACTTTAGTAGCCCAAAAGAAAAATAGCGGATTTTCTATCCCATTTTATGTTTCATCTTGTGTCTCATTGTCCCTCCTTGCAAGACATGGTTAGTTTAATAGAAATAATTACTTTTTTTTGTAGAGAATTGTTATCCTACCTTACCTTCACCTTTCATAAGTGGTTAAAATATTTTATATTTTGCCTCATCTAATTGCCATCCGATCTCAAACGATATATATTAATTTAACTGATTGTGAAAGGGTAAAAGGAGAAGGTTGGAAGGAGAAGATAGATAGCAATCCACTCGTTTTTTTATGTAAGGAATGATGTGTCCTAAGATAAAGACAATAGAAAAGTAGGATAAAGGATCTCAACTCCAAAAAAAAAAGTCTTACCTAAACCTCTTACAAATATGGAAGTGAAAAATAAAAATTGATTATATGTAAGATAGTGTAGACAAACTGTTTATATTTGTAGATCATGATTAGAATTACTTTTGATTTTTTTGTTAAACACTACCTAATATATAATCTATTTGATAAAGAATTACTTTCTTCATTTTTTTTATATCTACCCATTTGTTTTTTGAAGGTCAGAACTTTTAAACTTTGACCGTAAATATGTAACAAGAATTAAAAAAAAATTTATACAAATAAAATATTTATGGTTATTATCAAAATATCTTTTGAAAATATATTTTTCCGACAAAAAAAAATTACATATGAATGTTAGAAAATACAGTCAAAGTTCCGTCTTGTAGACGACAATAAAGCACGTGGCAAGATAAAAGAAAAATGAAAGAAGTATCTAATTAGGTTTTTTTTTTGTCGAACACTAACTAATATTTAACCGTATTCTCTAATACCCGATTCCAATAAAGCATCGTTGTTGTCCTTGAATGACGCTCACAAGTGTGCAAGTTAGCCTCAGTTGTAATACTCCCTCCATTCCACCCAATTTGACTAAAAGTCATATTTAAAAAAAAAATGGTGAAATATCATAAATGTCCCTTGACTAGTAAACCTAAATACAAAATATAAGAAAAATTGGAAAGGAAAAGTTATTTGACTAGGAGTATAATGAGTGGTTCACTATTTTTACTTAGTATATTTAGAAATAAGACAATTAATTTGGAATATGGAAATTACACAAAGAGGGCAATAAAAGTGGAATGTAGGAATATATAGATTGAATAAATTGTTTTTAATAGACATATCAATAAAGCATGCCCTCCTAGCAAAGTGGGTCATTTTGGAGGATATCGGCGTCCAAAATCCACCACAACAGATCATTTAGATACCATATTTCACCGACCACTAAAATCGTTCATCACATGGAAGTCTTGTGCTACGAGGTATGTTGGATACCAAGTTTACAGCATCCTGGTACATACTTCGTTCAATGGCATCATGATCTCAATCCTTTGTAATTGGATATATCAAATCAACAGGACAAAGAGTTATATCTGCTCGCTCACGTAGGGACAGGACCCTAGTATCACCCGATAGTTATGCTTTGTTCAACGATTTTGAGTGTTCTCGACTCTCCTTTTTAATCCTTCAAAGCTCCATATAATGCGCCACGTAAAGCTCGACTTATACCCTACTTAGGCGTCAAACACAAAACCATGTTTGTAATATCGATCATTCAGAGCACCTATGTAGCTATGTTAAAGAGGATGGATTATTCTCTTACTACTTTCTCATCTAAGAGGATCTCATCTTTAATCTGGGTGCATCCTTTTTGAAGAGAAAGAGTAAAAGTATGCCTCCATTTTAATGGAGGATGTCCTTGGCTCAAGTACAAAAAAGAGATAAAAGAGGTGGCGGGGCCTACTTAAAAGGTGAAAAGTAGATGAATTGATCATCCTCTTTGATGTAGGGAAAAATAGAGGAAGATGACGAACATAATAGAAAGTGAGGTAGATGGAAGAGAAAATAATATGTCAAAAATATAGAAGGAAAGAGAAGAAATAGGAGGATTAAATCATCCTGTTCGTTGTGCATGGTCTCAGGACACAAGCAACCAAAGTGTTTGGTTTGTCAGTAGATGTCAAGCTTTCTTTCAAAACAAAAAATGATTGAATACGCTTTCGAGCCCACTCCTCCAACCACGTAGTCTGGTTTGTTGTTCGTTGCTCCATAACCGGACAAAGACCAAATCACCGAATTAACATCAATTGCTGGACCGTGGATCAGACCAAATAAATTAAGGTTATTTAATGTGTAACACCTGAGAAATTCCCGCTTTGCAATTTTTAATTAATTAGCTATATAATTTTTCTATTTACATATTAAACCTTATTTTTATAAAAATAACATTTTTATGTAAGTTTGTGGAATTTGGGACCGTCTTGTCCAAATGGAACCTAGAGGGATTCAACATCAATTTTGAGTAAAAACCGAGTCACTTTGGTTGTTGGTTCAAGTATGGTCATGTTGTGCCCTTCTAGGATCTCTTTTATGTGGAAAAACCCTCCCACTACTTCTTTCTCATTCATAAAATCTGAAATCTCTCCTCTCAAACCTCCATTAAACACCATTTTTCACTTGAGAGCTTAAAATTTGCATAACTCTCTCATTTCTCCACCAAACCGTCTCATTTTCGCGCCATTCTCTATATTTTATCGCTATCCATCTTTCCAAGTAATAAAATCTAGTCATTTCTCTACTTTTCTTAAATTCCGTCTTTCTAGGGTTAGAGAATTGACTTAATTTCTTTGAAATTGTTTTTTATAAAGCAACCTTGAAGACCCGGTCGCGGATTGCTACGAGATTGATGAGACTTTAGAAGATTAGAAGTGCAAAAAGGTAATGGTGATAGGTTACTCGGTATTATATCATCATTTATGTGCTTTAATTGTTAGGAATTAGTCTTTGGTTTGATAAAGTTAGTAACTTTACATGTTTAACCATGTTCCTTACTTAGATAATTATTGTTGGATGTTGTCTTAAGCATGTGTGTAGAATATTGAGATTATTGTTGCAATGGTTACCAATTAGATGAAATTGGATGCTTGAATGTGTTAATTGTTGAATTCCGCCTCAATTATGCGCTAATTAACATGTCTTAATTATATTGTAAGACACTATGTTTGAAGTATTACAAGTGAAACAATTGGGTAAAGTTGGGATTTTGATTGTTTGATTTTGGACCGAACCTATGTTTATACTTGTCATAATAACATGATGTAGTGATTCTCTTACATGTTTTAGGTTGGAATTTGATGTGTCTAGGGGTTTTTCATGTCTTCATTGTTGCTTAGTGTTGAGCATTGTTGAGTTTACATGACGTTCACCTTCTTTGACTAAGGAAAAAAAATGAAGATCTAAGTATTTTACTCGTGTGTCGCCGAGGGGTAAAATTTTACCCCGTCAGGTAAAGTTATATCCGGTTGGCTAAAATGTGTTTTTTTAGGTTTTATCGCCAAGGGGTGATATTTCACCCTTCCGAGTAAAACTTTTCCTGCACTGTCGCATTTTACTAAAATGGTTATATCTATTTCGTTTCTTACTTGTTTTGAGCGTCTAACCTACCGTTAGAATCGTACGAGGATAATAAATCATCTCCAATTTGTTTCACCTCATTATCACATTTAGAACTCAAGTTATGATCGTTTAAAGTTGACCCTTGTTGTATTCGAGATCTAAACTTATTGTTTTGCATAAAGGTTTATGTTTCTTGTTGATTATGCTTCTTTACCTTGCTTCTAATTCTTATGTAAGGTGTGTTGACATGTTTTATTATTATGACATCTAGTACTTGTTCCCTTCACATGTTTAATGATGGTTAGTGGATGTTTCACCCTTATTTACCATGTTTGCTCTTATTGGTCATTTGAGTCATGTTTGTGGGCTCTCATTTATTGTTGGGCTTGTTTTCTTCTTATGGTAGTGTCATTGTTCATTATATATTAGCTTGACATTGTTTATGCCTCTCTCGTTCCGTTCTGTCGGGTTTGGTTATCTCATACTCTTCCCGCCTCTTTCGTGCCGTTCTGCCGAGTTTGGGGTACTCAGCTTCCGTTCTGTTGCTTCGTGTCTTGGATGTAAAACGTTTATCGCATGTCAAATCATGAAATTTTCATATTGAGAGCCTATCCAGGTTTAGACTAGGACCATATTATTATCGTCGTCCTACCGAGAGGAATTGAGTCTAGAGTGGTAAAGGCTTGCATAGTTTTGGTTATATGCATATGTCATTTACCATATGAGTCATTCTCATATTTGAATAAGTTGTGTGTATACATTCATGTTGTATTCTTTGCTTTGGTGACTTAATGATACATATGTCGGTATTCATCTTTGTTTTTCTCATGTCAAGGTATCTATATTGTTGTATTTATCATGTATTGTGTTAATTACATTCTTAATTATGTTTGTTTGGATATAATATGGTTAGGAGAACCTTGAGTTACTCCCCCATTGACTGTGGCATTCATCTTTCATGAATGACAAGTGCTAGTTGGTGCTACTTGGGGTGAAGACATGTGTGAGCTAACGAGTGTCGAGATTTATTCACATTTACCTTTTGTTTGCTTGAACTCACTTTTGAGTCTTGTAATTTGTGGGAACGTTTTCCCCCCTTTGATAGCTAGACACTTGTGATGTTGTACTAACGTTACTTATGCCATCGTTTGAATTTTTTGTTTTAAGTGAACCCGCGTGTTTTAAGCAAAAAAGTTTTGAAAACCCCGTGTTTTCAGCCGCGTGTTTATCATTTACTTTTCCTCTATATCGCGGGGTTTCACATAATGACAATACTCCAAACTACTGGCTTGTTTCTTAGACTACTCCAAATTGTATTTTAACTACCATTATACCCAACTATTACATCCTTCATCTTTTAACAGAATTTCCCCTTTTATTCACCTATAATAGCAAGTAAAAAACAGTGCGGGTCCCACTTTCTTCATCTTCTTCCCAAATTCATCCTCGGATCCTTCTTCTTCTTAAACCTACCCCTCACTTTTAAAACGGCACCCACCCTCCATGTTCTTCCCCCAATCTACCCTTCACCATTAAAAATTCCCAGTTCTTCTTCCCCGAATTAAGGCGTGAAACAAAATACCCAGATTAAAACCCGGACCATAATTAATTAGCTCCACAAATAACTACACAAACTTAAAGAAACCAACAAAAAATAAAGCCTTTGATTCATTTAAAAACTCCAAGATCTACGAAACTGATTTAAGAATCCACAAATTAAAGAGTTAGTACAGAAACTCGGATCTACATAAATACGGAAAAACGTTAAAAAAAACTTGGGGATTTAGAGGGATAACACAAGGAGAATCAATGGTGGAGAGTGCTGAGCACAAGTTCAAGCTTGTATTCAGTTTTGGTTTGGTATCTTCGAGTACAGATTAAGGGTGTACGGAGCATTAGCTTGTGTTTCACTTCTATTAATTAGAACATGATCTTTATCAAAAAAAAAAAATAATTAGAGCATGATGTGCCCAAAATCCCAAATTATTTCTTGATTTCATATTGTTTTAATTAATTTAGTTTGGTAATTTCTAGTATATATTTTCTAGTATATGAAGATTACTTTTTGATTGTTGATGATTGTGAGGTTTATGCTTGGATGTTAATGGTGATAGGTAATAGGCTGAGATTGTTGAGCTTGGATGTTAACGGCGAGAAGGTGATAGGAGAAAATTATTTAAAAAAAGTAACAATGACCTGGTTAACTGGTAGTCTGTTACCCTAGTCTAATATAAGAGAACATGGTCGCTAGTTTGGTTTATTCTGAAATTAAACGAAGTTGAGAGTATTTTAAGAAGCCTACCCATAGTTTGGAGTATTCTTATTAAATAACCCAATAAATTATTATCTGGTCCAGTCCGGACAAAATTTTGTGGTTCGGCTTTGTCCAGGCGCAAAGCAAAGCCCAAATTAAAAAATATTATTGAACCGCAGACTAAACCAAATAAGTTATGGTCCATCTTATTCGGACCAAATTGTACGACCCGGTTTGGTCTTCAATGTGAATGATTAAGTAAACAACCCAACAAGTAAAATAATCAAACATTTGACCACTCAACGCTAAAATAATGTGATTAGGAATGACATGGGTAATCCATATATATCCATATTAAGATAAAATACTGATTGTGAAACACTCTCTTATAAATACTCAATCTGTCCGGGTCATCTGTTTACCTATTTTATTTTGTGTGTCTCACCCCCTTGTTTACCTTTCTAGTTTGAGAATGTTTTTTTATGAGTTATTTTATCATCCACCTCATCTCGATCGAACTATCATCCAACAATCTGTCATCCAACAATCTTTGATTTAGACCTGCATAGCTTTCCCCAATTCACCCAATAGATTTTCTTTTGTGAGTCCGACAAACCCCAACAAAATTAAGCTATTCAACTTCCTTCGAGATGAATAAAAAGGCTCAACATGTATGACGAAATTGCTTGAACTACCGATTTGATAAGGACCTTTTTGTCGGGTTTGGATGATATCTTTTCTTTCCACCCTTTTATGTTCTTCCAAATACGCTCCTTAATCCCCTACAAGATGGTTTCCATAGATTTTTCAGTTATTATGGAAGTCCAGTGATATATTGTTATCGTATACCCTTTTGCCCCCTTTTACCCTTATTTTCCTTGCTTCTAGCGCTTTTTGGAGCGATTTTAGGGACTAATCACTTTCTTTAGTTTTGTTTTTATAGGAAAACGATGATTTGGAGCATTTTATCCTTTGCATTCCATAGCTAGAAGAAGTTTAAATGCTTGGTGGGCCCCTACACTCTTGTGACAGTCCCACATCCTTGAGATGTCCCACAAAGCTTATTCAAGCGGCTACAAAGCGAGACAAGGAAGATTAGAAAAAGGTTTTGAAGACCTCATACCTTCTCTCGAGGGAAGCCCTTTCCTTTAACGAAAGGCATAAGATGTTCCTTAGGCTCAATTATGTCATTCTTTCCTTGTATTTCCCCTAAAAGGAAGAAGGAAAGAACGAAGAAGAAGGAGCTCAAGGAACCTGGCCAAAAATCGCCCTTCTTGACCGAGATTTTGCCTGAAAAAAACGTGCGGGAAATCACAGTTCAACGCAACTTCTTTTAGGTATCTCTCTCTCTCTCTCTCTCTCTCTCTCTCTCTCTCTCTCTCTCTCTCTGTTGCAAGGGTATACCCTTTATTGTGATCTTTAAGGCACGAAACCCTAGATTTAAAACTCTTACTTTTAACTTTAATTTCCCTTAATCTTTCCTTAATCAAGACTTAATTTTTTCTTCATTTGAACTTAATCCACTTCTAACTTCTTACTTTATGTTCATTAAGTTGTATTGAAGATCAGGATACTGAATCTATCTTCTGGCAATCAAATTTTCATATTTATTTATCTTTCCTTTGAGTTGTTATAATTTGTCATCTTTTTTTTTATTGTTTTCGTTTTGTTATCATTTCAACATAATTAGCTCATTATAACATGTTGTTTATTGTTGAATATATGTCAAATCTCATTGTTATTGCTATGTTTTATTTAACCGTGTTATCATTTTTTTTATCTTTCCTTTGAAGAATCTCACTTACTTTGCTTATTTGTTATTGTTTAATCTTAATTTAGTTTTTGATAGACCTAGATAATTCATTCCAACCCCAAACACTGGTAACTTAAGATAGACTAGAACAAAGTCCCAAACAACAATCTTATTTCTTCCATCTTCTTTGACTTGGCCCGACTTACCCTAGTTACTAGCCTGAGGATTTATTGGTTATCTTGTGTGATTAGTGGATTTATGATAATCTTCATATCACCCATGTATTTATAATACTTTCCAACGTCTCTCACAGTTAAAAAATTCTTAATATCATTCCTTATGTCTACTCTCTTTTTCTTGTTGAAATCAATTTGTGTCTTATCATAATTTAGTTTTTCCGGAAGCTTTCTCATAATTACGGATAATCTCGTTGATGGTTGCACATTCTTTCATATTATCTCTCTGAAATAAAATGTATCGTCGGAAAAATATAATGAGAAATTATTTGCGCTTTTTTAGCATCCCATGACTACTCCCTTCCAAAGTAACTGCTACAATCATATGTGAGAAAACGTCAACATAAAAGAGAAACAGATAAGGAGAAATGGGGTAACCTTATTAAAGGTCTCCAGATGCCTTTATAAATATCTAAAGTATGCCTTTAGTAAGGAAGACATAATTGGCATACTTCAATCCCCATATTACACGATTAATTGAAGCATTCAAGAAGCTGATCATTTCCCATTACCATTTCGAGAAAGACCCACGTTATTAGGTCATAGCCTTTATTCATATCAAGCTTGAGTGCTAGATTTCGTTCCCACCCATATCCACCTCTTTTCATGGCATGAAATACCTTAAAAGCTACAAGGGCATTATCAGTTATTAGATGGCGCAGGTGAATGCGCTTTAATTTTCAGAAATTATTTCCTTAAACAGGCATTGAGCCGATTAGCTAAGATTTTAGAACGAAAATTATTAAAAAAATTGAGCAGACTAATACACTGAAACTCATAAACTCTCGGAGGATTATTGCACTTTGGAATTAAAACCATAGAAGTTGTCTTAAATGATCTCGTACCGATGGTAATCAGTCCACCAATCACACACAAAGTTACAAAGATCAAAACAAACAATCTCCCAATGTCTTTGATGAAAACCCACGTGCAAAAGATCCGGCACGTGTGCTTTGTTGGTATACATATCAAACATAGCATGTTTAGTTTCCACTTCAATAAGGGGTTTCTCCTGCATTTATCACTCCCGACACCTCTGTAAACTCAGTAGAGTAGTACGAAACGACTCACCAAAGTGAGATGTGATCATCTTTGTAAGCTCCCTTTAATAACTACACCAGTCATCATTAACGTCAAAGTGGCCCTTAACAAGTTAACATGATTATGTTTGCACCTTTGCTTTGCTTAATTGTGAAAGTAGCTTATGTTTTTATCACCATCGCAAATTTAGCATTGTTCAGGTTTTATGTATCAATATGTCTCAATTTTTTTATGGAGTAATTCAAGCATTTCCAAAATAACTTGTTATTGTGGAAGCATATTAGCAAAAGAATCTCTATGTTATCTCAAGTTAAGAACTTTCTCCTTTACTCAAACACAAAGTTGTAGATGACCAAACTTCTCTTTTTCCCATGAAGAAAATCACAACTCACATTGTTAAATTTTAACCTTCACCCTCGATTAAACTGCCTCCTTCCAAGCCTTTTCAACAACATTTTGAAAATATGGGTTCAAGTGCCAAAACGGCTCAATTTTATAGAATTTTCGCATTGACAGGTATGCTCTGACTGATCAGTCTATATAAATATTGGTGCATGATCCGAGTAGCAACTCAAAAAATGTTAAACTTCCGCCAAGGGGTACAAGTTACTCCAATCCATCGTCGTTACCCCATATCAAGGTGCTCTCATAACACCCTTCCTGTTTCCTTACTCCACTACCATGTGAATTTCAACCCATATCATGAAGTGCACTTGCATTCAACATATTTCTAAAGCCCACCATTTGCCTCTCTAAACGCCATGTCTCACCTTATTTCCCATGGTCATAAAGGATCTCATTAAAGTCTCTAAACATAATAATCAACTTCTTACAAAATTATAAAGGTCTCATATCATATCTAAAGTCTTATATTTGTTTGTCCTTTTAAGACATCCATAAACTCTTATTACTTCCCAATTCGGTTTCCATTCTTCCCCATCTACAATGATCGATATATGGTGACAATCATAAAAATGTAATGTCACATATATGTTTTTCTACTAAAGTCACATAGTGCTAGAATTTTTAACCCTTCCACCCAAAAATTTGTAATAAACCCACATTTCTTACGTATCCTTTTCTATTATATTTTAGCCTAACATCACTTTCATAACGAAAACGATCGCAGTGGGCGCCAACTCTCAGTGGACATCCCAACCCCCTACAGTTCCAGCTTAAACTTTTTAATGCTCTACGTAAGCCTAATCACTGTAAGGCTCCGCTACTTTCAAGTTATTGTATTCGAGATATGACCATTATTTCATTTTCTTTATAACATCTCTTATTCTTGTCCGTTCATTTAAGCCATTAATAGTTTGATAGGTATGTTCATCATGCTTAGTACGTTTTGTCTTAGAATATTTACGTTGATCTCCCCCCCC
>VHZZ01001978.1:92181-106117 GCA_009801015.1 Silene noctiflora
AATATGGCCAATATTAACCTCTTCATTAATCCGTATTAAAAAGGCCTTATCAATATCATTTTTTTGTGAAAAGGTTAGTTCATATATTAATTGCACTCTCCAAACCAACGTAGGGCACAAATTGTCTAAATCATTTACAGACCACTAACAAGACTCTCAAGCCATACTGTGCCAACTATAAATTTGATTACAACACCCTTATAGTGTAGCCTAGATATGACTATATCTTGCACCTGCTTAGCAACCAGCTCGGGCCTAGGAACTAGATTATCTAGACGACAACAATTTCTATAAAACCATATCTGGTACATCAAGCATACCACTGCCACAACAACCATATGCTTCACCAGGAGGGATTTCATTCTCAGCTTGAGCCACCCCTGAATTATCTCAGTATCAGGAACCTGCATTTGTATCCAGTTTGACACCAAAACCATACATTTTCTACTAAAGATACACGATAAGAAAAGGTGATTCAGGTTTTCCTCCACAAGGTCACATAAGAAGCATCTATTATGCTGCAAAATTTTCATCCTAACCAACCTATCCTGAGTAAGTAGGCATTGATGAGCAACTAACCAGCTGAAAAAATTATGTTTGGGGAGCATTAACCTGTTACTGACCCAGGGATACCAGACAACAGTTTCCCCTGCACCTTCAAACCAATCATACCCTACCTGAACATTATACTCTTGTCCAAGTGTTCTCCATTGAGTATTGAAGAGAAAAGGTTTAAATAAATTTTTAACCCAACAGAGCTTTCTCAAAGCCCAGCTAGATGAAATACATAGTTCATAATCCTGCCATCTTCTCTATTTAAGTAAATATCATTATCATCTTTAACCTCACACTTATGCGGTTTATTGTTGTTCTTATATGTCTATACCAAGGTATCCGTCGTCGGTATAGGATATGTCACAGAGCAGGTTAACCATCTTATTATTAACCTCTATCTCCTCAACTTCGGCACAGTGTTGAGCACGTTTTTCATCCTTAAATAGCTCCCTAGAGCACCCCTTAACATCAGTAGGTTGTGGCTCCCCCTTCCCATAAGTTTCTTAATGGATTTCATAAGCCACTCTCCATATATCTTTCTTTCTCCAACAAATCCTACCTTTTTATCGCAATCATTTTACCATGACTCAAGATTCCACAGACAAAACAAAATAAAGGAGAACACTCATAATTCACACTCATCCACCTCTTCTTACTACCATTCAAAGTCAGCTCGATAAAATATACAAGTCATCTTCTCACAAACTCACAACTCTTAATCACATCGAAGTGTTAATCGTTGGGTTCATCGAGCTATCAATTCACACAAAGTTTCCAATCAAATTACCCGAAGTGTTAGCATTATTGTCTACATTCATTCGTCCTTTTGATGGTGGGTTATAAATACGGACCCGAAAGACTCAAAAAATAATGGCACCTCGTTCTCAATAGCGTGCTCTTGAAGGTCGTATAGAACGAAGATGTGTCATTTAAAGGTCATAAATACTCTTGTAGAACAAGAACTTTGTATTCTCCTTTATCGAACCATAAAACAAAGATCTTTTTTTCAACTACTTCCCCGATCATACCACCCTTTGGTTGTCACACTCCCATCATTTTTTCAACTAGGACTTTGATATTTATATGGCAATCTTTTCATACTCGTCCAAAAATGTCGTGTTGTTTGGTCAATCCACCATAATTATCTTCTAAAATCCATTCTTTTTTTTTGAAAAAATTGACGTATTTTTCCCTTCAAGATCGCCCTAAATTTTCGAGATTATACTATTTATTTAAGTTCAATTTTAATTTAGAGTTATTAAGAGACATATCTATATTTAAAAACTTACAAGATTATGAAGCTAAAAAGGCCATAAAAATTATAGGAGAATTGGGAGAAAATTTTGTTTTAATCCCTACAGAACTAAAGATAAAACCTATGCAAGAACCCTAGAGAACACATATACCCAAAGAAAACTCAAGAGGTGACTTAACCATATTTGGTTAACGCTGTAAAAAGTAATTTTTCATTGAGATATTCAATACATTAAACTCAAACAATTTTATCTTGCTTGTTTTAAAGCAAGTGAATTAAATGTATAACACAAAATATGGCCTGAACATCATTGGATTAATCAAGAATTGGGGTAATGAAAATTAAGGTGTTGTTTGGTTTTCTTTAGGAAGTCGAATGCCTAGTTAATTATTTTTCACATGATTTTCCATTTCTTCTGAAATTGTAAAAAATCATGTCTTCTTTAATGTAGGAAATAAAACCCGATAAGGAATTTCAAACTTACTTAGGGGTCTTGAATAAATAATTTTTCCTACCATTCAAGAATTACAGTTCTTAGCTAAGTAATTCAATTTCATGAGATTAAGGGTAACCAAACAACGCATCCAGATCCTAGGTCCCAATTACGTGTTCCACCTTTTTTTTTGAAAAATCACATGAATTGTAATTTATGTTTTGGTGAGGCCAATCAAACAACACCTAAGGTAATAAATATGTAAAAAATGATGATTGAATTAATAAATTGAACAAAAAAGGAAAAAAATAGTTCTGCATTATAGGCAATTGGAGGGAAATGAGGAAGGGGAAAAAAAGGAAAAATCCGCTTCTGATAAAAAAAAAAAAAAAAAAAAAAAAAAAAAAAAGAAAAACTTGCTCCTTTGTTAGTCAATAAACAAAAATTGATTTTTTTAAGGAAAAATTGATTTTGTTGGTGTTAAAAAAACGTTGTCAAATATTAAGTAGGATTTGAGAAAAAAAAATTGTACGCAGCTATATCACTATCAAACAGGCGGCGTGTGAACAGAGGAGAAAGGTCATTTCGTGAATTGAATGGGATGAGAGAAAGGAGGAAACAGGAGTGACATAAAAGTACATTTTATTTCAGTTGAATTGAAAAAGGGGAACGATAGGGTAAAAAGCCTATGAGCCTATGATGTTATTTATGTTTGATATAGCTACTCTCCGTAAAATGGGGTAAATATTACGAAATGTGACCATAGTATTAAACTTTTGTTTGAGACATTATCGTGGTTGTTTTACCATAAATGCAATCGAATATGTCTCAATGTGTGTCTAATTGTGGTAGTGTGCAATACCTTATAACTCGGACGTGATTCTTCATTGTGGCCTTATTTAATACTTTGTTTGTAGATAAACATTGTTATCGAGTTATCAAGGTTTTTAAAAGTTACCACAAATACATTTTTATGCTTTACCGAGGATCAATTGCTATTTTGGCACAACGAATGACATCGGATCACGACAACTGGTTCTGAGACCAAATCTCATAACCAAAATTTAACTCCATGGATGAAACACCTCCGAAATTATCAACTAGCTCAACACTTAGAGTCTTTTTTCTCCAAAAGGATGATTAATATTACTTGAATTTATTAGAAAAAAAAAATCTTCAACTAAAATTTCACGTCCGAAAATTTCTTGGAGATGGTCTTAAACCACCCTAGATATGCGTCATGTTATTTAACATTTGTATGACACTATTAAATATTAGAAATAATCTGGACAAAAAACATTTAAATAATGAATTTTTAGGCAAGCTAATATAAGTAAGAAATTACCTTTTGATCCCGTTGATAAAGGAACTTCAAACCCAAATATTCTTACCATGTGCTCTGCAGGTCTTGTCATTTCGATAACTGTAGGGAATCAAAAGGAATGCTTCTCAATTGGCTAATCGCAATTAATATTTTTTTCATAAATTAATGTATAGCTTGGCGTGCTATATAATGAGGCTAGATATATTGATATATAGAAAACATTCATGTTAGATATCCATATCTCGCAGGTATATTATTACCTGGTACGAATACTATAGGAAGAAAGTCCACACAAAAAAACTTAAAAAATCAAAGATCAATTTTAAGAGTTTTCTTCTTTTTACACTATTCTCGCTCCATACCATTTTATATTTATATGAAACCATTCAATTGGATTAGTATACGCTTTTATCCTACCAAAAAAGATCACAGTGATATAGTTTGTGTTACATGGGAGTATGAGATATAATTATTACGAAGAAATTGTATTAAGTTTTCATATAAACTAATGTTACACAGACTCTTTATTTTGGGATCAAACATGTGTCAACTAGACACTTATGCATATGAGTATGTAATCATTATCTTACAGTTATTAGCTCGCCAGTTTTACAGGAACATGAAAAAAAATCTTCCATGCAAAAATACGTAAAAGAGGAACGAGTATTTGAAGTGCCATGTTGTTTTCCCCTTAAGCCTTATGTCTTAGACATATATCCAGTTTTCTTCCTTTGCTTTCAAGGTTTGTGTCTCGAAATTTAAGTTGTAGAAATTTGACACTTGTACATATATCCATATTACTATCCAATTTAACCTATTTCTTAGGTGACCATATCTTACTTTCCTTTGAACCTAGTGGTAAGTATGACAACCAAAGTATAAACTTATGAACTTAAATGAAGAACATAAAAGACAACATACTAATACTTAATCATTGTCTACCATGCTAATGGTACAAGGAAATGTTTAATAGTAAGGTGGGTGCAAGAAAGATACACTAATTTCTCCACATTAAGCTTAAATGAGTTAGAAAAATAAGATAAGTGCTAAACATAGTACTATATAATGATATAAAAAAATAACATGAAATGAGTTAACAATTAATGATAAATGGCAAATGGTAAAGAAAAATAATAGAACTTGCTTAAAAAACATGGAAATTATGTATCATTAACCTCATTTTTTTTTATAAAGAAATATAATTTCTTTGTTCACATTTTTTATATTTATAAACCCATGATGTCTTTATGTATTTTCGAGTTCTTATATACTCAATTTGTTTTTGGGTGATTCAAGCTCTTCCATAATAGCTTTGAATTGGTTAAGTATATTAGCATGATCAGATGAACATATCAGGAAATGTTGGACTTCGCCAAGGGGTCAAAATACCTCAATCCATCTTCGTTAACATCCTATCAAGGGACTCTCGCACCACCCTCTCTACTTCTTACCCCGTAATGCGTGGGATCTCTCTAAATGTCTTTTGTCAACAAGATCGGTATGTACGCCGTAATGTGAATTTGTTTCTACAAAAACCCTTATCATCAAGAGCAAATGAATCCACCGTATTTTTAAAAGCCATTATTTGCTTCTCTATATGCCTTAACCCACCTACCTTCTCACGATAAATGATTTCATTGAAGTTTCCGAACGTAATAATCAACATCCTTATATTATTACAAAGGTTAGAGCTTAACCCGAGGTAGATACGTTGGTTAGAGTTAGTAAAATCCTAAACCAACTGTAATTACCACGGTAAAATAAGGTTAGAACCTATTGGTGGTACTAATCACCCAAACAATCACACACATGCAGACTACCACCTTAGGTCCTTAAATGTATACCCACCTCTCATTTAGTTATTGAGGTTAAACTTAAAATTTAATATTTAATTTGAGTTTACCGAATATAAGCGTCGAGGGCAACCATGTTCTGATACCAACTATAACCGTCACCATAAAAACAACTATGTAAATGAAGTCTTATAATTATATGTGCTTTACCAACACCATAAACCGATATTACTTTCCAGTTTGGTTTTTCTTCTTCCCCATCTATAATGATTGATATAAGTAACCATCATAAGAATGTAATGTCACCTGTATATTTTTCCACCAAAGTCTCATTCCTCTAGAATCCCTACGCTTCTAACACAAAGATCTGTAGTAAACCCACATTTTTTACGTATCCTTCTTCAGCCTTTTTCAGTTTATCATCGTTTTCAAAACGAAAACGATCGCATAGGGCGTCGATTCTCAAGGGACTGCCCAACACCCGACTATTCTAGGTTAAAATTTGTGTTGTTATTCGTAAGCTTGATCATTTTTCGATGATGTTGTTCAAATTTACCCACTTTTAACCCCTTAAACAACCTCATTTTGCATGTCAATCTAGCTAAGTATCGTCATTTTCATAGTCATTTGCTTCATATTTTATTTTCCCGCCCTTCTATGGTCGTGTAGGAAATGCGCTAATTGGAGTGGTTTTTAGCATGATTTTGGGCTTAAATAAAGGCGAATCGACTCACTTAATGATTTCCAAGGAAGATGAGGCAATACAAAAGGACCCTTATAACCAATAATGAAGATTTGAGATGATTTACATGCCAAACCCCACAAGTTATGGGGCAGCGATGACGAGAAGGGAGCCATTAGAAGAGGAATTCAATCGGACCCAAACCAAGAAATGATTTTTCAGATCTGAAACTTTCATATATGTAACGGCGTCGAAAAATCAAGTGGTCTACGTTTTCGAATCACTGGTTTCGGAATCTGTATGCGAAAATGATGCCTATTTTACTATCTGAGCTCAACTAACCGAGCTGAGCGTCAAGTCGCCCAAGACAAGCCTCAAGACGGTCGACTTCGAGCTCAAGTCTCCCAACTAGAACCTCAAGTCGCCCAACTTCCTAGACAGGGTTGGCCATTTCTACATCAACCCCCACGAGCTGAGATAGAGACTAGCATGGCGACGGATTCTCTTATTGGGCAAACACTTCATTTAAACCTCTAATCAACCCTAATACTTTAACCCCTATAAATACCTACTTTTAATAATTCTAGGGTAAATCCTTTATACAGGGCCTCCCTCTCTAAATTAGTTTACATTGCATTATTTTAATTTAGATCTTAATCATTAGATTAGTCTTTAATCTTTTCACACAATTTTCATTAAGCTTTCAATAATTGTTTTTTTCAATTTTCATCTTCAATAGTTTACATGTTGGATCTCTTGGATTTATGCTTGAATATTACTGGTAAGTCTTCACCTTTATTTAAGGATTCAGCTTATTGTTCTTCCTTTATTCATTAGTTGATATATTGCTTATTCCCTCTTTAATTTATTGTTCATCTTTCATCAATAAATTTGCTAATTTTTTGTCTTAATCATCATGCTTAGTTTAGACTCTCTGTTTGTTGTTGTTTTAATCCTTCTTACTTTGATTAGTGAGTATTACTATTGTTAGGGTTAATCGGGGAGTAGGAGAAGATTAAAGGGTAGATCTATACTTAATGAGTCTAATAAACTGATTAAAAGTTGTGGTCTCAACTAGTGCACATGTTATGTTTCATGAAATGCTTGATTGACAACCTTGCATAAATCTCTATCTATTCAACTTCTCCTATAAGATAGAGAGCCTTAGGAGTACATAGTTATACCTTTCATGAAGCCATTGAAGCCGCATTGAATTGTGGCGGAAGTGGTTGCCTTGAATATTGTGAGTTAGCCTTGTTGGAGGGAGAGATTGATGATATAGAGGCCACTTTGCAAAATGGTGGACCATTTGGAGGGGAAATCATAGAAGACAAGGGTAAGAAAGAAGATGTTATGGATCCTATTTGTTAGAAGTTGACCACTCAAATCCTTGCCCCCCAAGCACTCCCTAACTTAAGCCAACACCCAACCAAGCATGCCTATTCAACCATGCATTGACCCCAAAAGCGAAGGGAGAAGCTTCAAGTGCCCGTAAAAGTTTAAAAGACCATTCCCCTCTTACTTTGACAAGATATGCAAGACACTTGGGCCAAGTCATTAAAAAGACCCAAGGGATAGTGCCAAGATGGGTAGGAGGACCTTTGATAGAATCGTTGGATGAGGAGGTGGGCGTACTTTGTAATGAAGTGACCATGATTCTATATATGCTTATTTGAGGCATATGCTCAAATTTTTGTCCGGTTGTTGAGAGCATTGAGTAAATGGACAATGCTAATTGGAAAATTTGCATTTAATTTTGGTGAAGTTCTTTCTTAAACCACCGTTTGTAAGATATCTTATCCCATGTTTTTAATTCATGCATCCAACTAGTGTTTTTGTCTTAACTCCCCCCTTGGATCATCAAGGATGAACCTCAATTGTGAGGGTGTGAATGCCTTGTTTAGTTTGGGAAATTTAAAGATTTTTCATTCCATGAATGATGGAATCCAAGAGCCTTGTTGGACTCTTTGTTGAGTTTTTGCCTCAGTTTCACAGGAGGTGTGCACCTTAGTCCCATCAAGGTGTTTATTTTTGCTCTCATGGAGACAAAACCAATAAGACAATTAAATGGCCATTATTTCCATTTAGTTGATTATGAGTTATTTAAAATTATCTCTCTTCTAAATCGAGTATCATGCATCATAATAGTTTAATTATCTCATATAGTTTAGCTCATCGCATTTAGTATAATATAGATAGCTCATGTAGTTAGTTGCATTTAGATAATATATTTTGCATTCATGCATGGTCACTCATGACAAAACATCTTCCTTTTTTCACTAGCAACAGTGTTTGGTTCGGTTTGGGGAGGTTTGATCATAAGTAATCTAAGCTAAATCAAATTAGATTTCCAATTAATAGAGACCATGCATCACTTTAGCATAGTTTAGATTAGTTGCATCATTTGTCTTATATGACATAAATACTTGCATTTACATAGAGCATGCATTCTTTCATATCATGCACTGCATCTTGCATTTGCATTTTAATTTCCAACTTTTAAAAACCCAAAAACAAGTTTTTACTTTTCAAAATATGAAAATCCAAAAACATGTTCTTTATTTTTCAATAAACCATATTTCAAAATACAAAGCATGTCTTTAGTTTTCTTTCCTTACTTCCTACCTTGTACATTGAGGACAATATCCAAAATAAGTGTGGAGATAAGAATTTACATTCAAAACCTTATAAAAATTCGAAACATTTCGAAAAATCTAAAAAATATTTCTTTTATTTCATAAAACCAAAATCCCTAAAAATTTGAAAAATGTCAAAAACCAAAAACATGTTCTTTACTTTAGTAGTCTAGAATTGTATATACTTGTGTACTTTTGTACTCTTCTCGCATAGGTACAACGCTCCATTTGAGACATATCATATGGGAATATGAAGACCGCTTGGTATGATCGTTCTAACTCTTTTGCCCTACATTTCTTTTCACTTGTCACATGAGGAGGATGGGCTTGTATGTCAAGGGTGACGTTGTGTATTTTGGTTTTTGCGGTTTTGTGCCTATGTGTTGCTAGGAGCTTGCATTAAATTATATGGCATATAGTTGGTTGTTACATGTACATTAGATGTTTATATGTTAGTTGCATCATGACATGTAGTTGCATTTAGCTAAATCTTTTGAATGCCTAATTGAGAAACATAACAAGTGTGCATAGGCCCTTGTAGATACACTTTCTACTAGAATAGTTTTAAGACACCCTATTTAGTGTCATGCTAGTATCGTTTGACGCATGCACAAAGGCCTAGTCAAGAGTACATTGTGGTGTGATAATTCTTTGGCTACCGTTTATTTATTCCAAGATGACCGTTGAAGCTATGCAACCGTTCTTCTAACTTTTATGCCATCTATCATGTTTACCAAAGGGAATGGACACTTATAATCTTCAAAATGAGTTTAAATGTCAATTAAAGCCAAAAGATTTACAATTTTGTTAAAAGTTATCCAAGTCTTAGGCTTAGGAATGCAAATGGGGCTTCTATACTTTTCTAGAGTACCCTTATTACAAATGGGGTCGCTCTCAATGTCATTTCGGTGAAAATTTGCTTATTGTTGGTTACCGCAACATTTATTTGCCAAAAGACAAATTGCCAAGCATCAAATGCCAATCATAAAAAAAGGCAAGAAATGTGCTTGATGTCAAAATACTACAAAAAGGGGAAAATAACCCAAAGCAAACTACCAATGTGAAACTCAAACATCTTGATTCCCTTATCCATTGATGGTACTATCCTTTGTTGCATGGTTGAGAGCGGATAACCCTTCCTCTTTTCTAGGCAATAAGGGGAGTTTCGCGATCCTCCAGTGTCTTCTAACACCATAAGGACACAGCTCTTGACGAAAGCATTTAGTAATTATGGACGAATGTAACCTAACTTGACTTCATTTGAAAATGATTTAATTCTATCCTTTTGGGCTTAGTAATTTGTAGAACTAGTATCTATGATGGAGTAAGTGTCTTTAATTGTTTTTATCTTTGTTGATTCCGTCACTTGGATGAGAAAAGTAGCTATTCTTTTATAGATGCATCATATTACTTTTTTACGTGCTTAATGCTTATATGTATCGCCATTTTGTCAAGACCCCACTTGCCTTGCAAGAAAGAATTTTACCTCATGAAAGTCTTGTTGTGACTTGAAGGGGCAGAGCGAGACTCGTTAATTGTCTAGTATTGGATATGCTATTAAGATTAGTTTAAATAACAGTCTTTGTCTTAGTCACCTCTTTACTCGGGATGAGTAAAGGGTTGGTTTGGGGATATTTGATATGGTTCATATTTAACCACTTTTAACCTTTTAACCAACCTCATTTACCTATTTACCATTCCCTTTCTTCTATGGTCGTTTATAGGAAATGAGCTAATTGAAGCGGTTTAGCATGATTTTGTGATTAAATAAAGAAAATCGGCTCACTTGCTGATTGGAAAGGAAAATGAGGCAAGGCAAAATGACCCTTAGATCAATAAAGCAGTATCTGAGATGATTTGGATGCTAACCCCCACGAGTTATGGGGAAACGATGACAAGGAGAGAGCCATTATAAGAGGAACTCACTTAGACCCAAACCAAGAACTGATTTTTTGTCTCTGAAACATTCATAGATGGAATGACGTTAGAAAATCAAGTGGTCTAGGATTTTTGAGTCACTCAATTCGGAGTCCGGATGAGCAAATGACGCCCATTTTACTATCCGAGCTCAACTAGCCGAGCTAAGCGCCAAGTCGCCCGAGACAAAGACTCAAGTCACTTAACTTGGACCTTAAGTCGCCCGACTTCCAAGACAGGTTTATTTGGCCATTTCTGGCTCAAACCCCATGAGCCGAGATGAAGAATAGCATGGCGACGGATTGTCTTATTGGCAAACACTTCATTTAAACCTCTAATCAACCCAAATCTTGTGACCCTTATGAATACTCTTTTGTAATAATTTTAGGGCAAAGCCTCTATAGAGGGCCTCCCTCTCTAGATTAGTTTACATTTCCTTGTTTTAAATCTTAACCATTAGATTAGTTTTTAATTCTTCCACACAATTTACATTAAGCATTTGATAATTATTCTTTCAATATACATCTTCAATAGTTTATATGTTGGATCTCTTGGGTTTATGCTTGAATATTAGTGGCAAGTCTTCACCATTATTCAAGGATTCAACTTATTGTTCTTCCTTTATTCATTAGTTGGTATATTTCTTATTCCCTTTTTTATTTATTGTTCATTTTTCATCAAGTTTACTAATTTCTTGTCTTAATCATCATACTTAATTTAGACTCCTTATTTGTTTTTGTTTGCATCCTTCTTGCTATGATTAGTGAGTATTAATCTTGCTAGCGTTAATGGGGGAGTAGGGGGAAGATTAAAAGGGTAGATCTACACTTAATGAGTCTAATAAATTGATTAAAAGTTGTGGTCCCAACTAGTGCACATGTTATGTTTGATGAAATGGTTGATTGACAACCTTGCATGAATCTCTATCTAGTCAACTTCTCCTATTAGATCGAGATCCTTAGGAGTAGTTAGACCTTGCATGATATTGGTAGGGAGACCAGGTTTACGCGAGAGCTAACCCTACTCACCCTAGGTGGGTCCATAAGATCGAGAGCCTCGATCCTAATCCGACTACACCCTTAACCAAAACTAGACTCGCGTGTGTAGATTTCCCTTTGATTACCCCCAATGAACCTGTGACACCCTAGTGCTTCTTTTTTATTGTTTACATCTTTTTATTGTTGTTTAAATTCATTAGTTTAGTTAACAACCCAATCTATTGACACTTGCATAAATTGTGGTAGATAGACTTAGAACCCAAAGCACGCCGTCCCATGAATTGACTCGGACTTACCACTTGCTAGTTGTTTGTTGGATTTATAAATGTGTTTGATTGAGTGAACAACTACTCACTCTACAACATTCGACTCTACTATTTTTCTATTTGAGATTCGAATGTCCTTTCATTTTCTTTATGGCGCTCCCTATTTGTTATTTACATATCTCTACTTGTTTTCACAAGATATTCTATTTGTGTAATACTTATTGTCAATTCGTTTGAGTCGTTATATGTTTGGCCATTCTACTCCTTCATCCTTAATACGTTTTACCTAAAAAAAATTATTTACTTTGGCTACCTCCATTAAGACCAATAATTACTTCATCAATCTATATTAAGGAGGCCTTATTATCAAAATCTCTAATTGTAAACTTATACACTTTGATTCCTTATATTTCCCCACCATGGCATCTCTTATCGTTAAAGGATATGTTACAGAGCAGTTCAACCATCCACTTAACCTTAATCTTCTTCGCTTCGACACGATATTGAGCAAGTTTACCACCCCTTAAGAGCTCTTTAGTGTACTTTTCGACATCAGTATGTTGTCGCTCCCCCATGCTCTTAGGTTTATTTAAAGGATTCATAAGCCATTTTACATATATATTTCCTTCCTCAATCTACCATCTCTCTGCAATCCTTTTCACCATGAACCAACAGGCCAAAGACAATCCAAAATAAAGAAGGGCGTTGATATTTTACACTCACCTGCCATTTCTTACCCTCTTTCATAGTCAATTCAATAAAATCTACATGTGATCTTCTCACGCCGATCATAACTCTCAATCACATTGAATTGTTGATCGTGGAATCAATCTCTACAAAGTTTTCAATCAAGTAATTACCTCAGATTTTTAATATTTTTCGTGAATATTCATTCTGCCTTCTGATGGTGTTATAGGACACAAAAAGGAGTAAAAAATAATGGTACCTCGGTCGGATTAGCATCCTCTTGGAGATCGTGTACAACGACGATATGTCGTTTAAAATGTCATGGTTGCTCTTGTAGGAGACAAACTTTGCCTGCTTCTTTATCGAACCGAAAAACAAAGATCTTATTGTTTTCATATATTCCCCTGGTCATACCACCCTTTGGTCGCCATAGTTGCATCATTATTCGACTAGGTGATCAGTGCTTTATTTATACATTTTAATTCCCTAGATTAGCTCTATTTTAGATGTTATTTAGCACTTATCTTACTGTTTTTGAGCTAATATTGTATTTCTAGTTGCATTTGCTTGCCTTAACATGTTTTGTAGGTAATTGAGCTTTTAGGAGCTAAATTCTACTAAATATGCAAGCTAGAGTACAAGGCGTAAGTCAAGAAGCAAGTTTGGACTAAGTATGAAACTAAGTATGGAATTTTGCATGGACAATTAGTGGATTAATGAAGAAAATGCAAGTGGAGTCAATGCAAAGTCAAGCCCAATATTTAAAGTCATAAAATGAATGAAGAAGCATAGGATTCCAAGATCACAAAAAGTTAGGGCAAAAGGTCATTAATCGGGTGTTAAATCGAGCATTAAACCTTAAACATAGGATTTCTTAGCATTAATGCTAAGGATTTAAGGAGCCCAGGCTAAAAACCTACGACCCCGATCGGGGCCGCAGGCTCCTAAATGCGTCCGTTTCAAGCCTTTTCTCCTATAAAGGAGGCCTCGTCCAAGCATTTTGGCATCACTTGACAACCACAATACACTCTTTATTCTTCTCTTGTATTCATATTCTTGTAATCCTTAGTCCACAAATAATTTCATTAAGTTTCTAGTTTAGTTTTATGTTAAACATTTCAATTCAAATTTATTCAATATCAAGTTCTATTTCAAGTTTCATTTGGTTTCTTCATTTGGTATTCAAGTATTAGTTCTTCATCACTACTTCCGGATTTCTATTTCTAGTATTGCATTTCTACTTTTGTTATTTCATAGTTTTGTTATTTAGTTTTTAGTTATTAGTATTTTATTTCTTTACTTAGTTCATTTACATCTCATAATTTTCATCATTAGTTTATATTTCACATCTCACATCATGTCTCATACTTCATATATCATTTGTGTTTTG
>VHZZ01001978.1:123534-135589 GCA_009801015.1 Silene noctiflora
AACGACAATAATAATCATACAAGGTACCACACAATTCCATCTCCAACCCACACCACGTCACGCCACATCACATCA
The DNA here is from genome assembly GCA_009801015.1 of Silene noctiflora. Lineage (NCBI taxonomy): Eukaryota > Viridiplantae > Streptophyta > Magnoliopsida > Caryophyllales > Caryophyllaceae > Silene > Silene noctiflora. Next base: position 123,610 of record VHZZ01001978.1, read on the forward strand.
CTGACTACACACCAAGGTGTTTAGCCCTGCCAGTGGGGGACCGCAGCCACACCAACACCCACCTAAGCCCCGCTCATCGCAACGAGCGCAAACCATGTTCCTTAATGTGCACATCCCCTCCCGTGGCGGGTTCCACGGAGGGCGAATCGGGGGCGTGAARCCACTCCCGCAAGTGACTYCACTCAGCCGAGGACGYASCTCGCAACACAGCCAACAMCCCACATCCATTACAACTCCACGAACAACCGACATACAGCATTCATAACACAATAACAGACAACCATGCCAATATGAAAAYAGTAACCGAACATTCCATCAACACGAATATCAACACAAGACAACCCAAAATACAGTACTGAGTAGGGGAAACCCTACCTCTAGCAAACCGCAGCGATTCCGCACGCAGCCTCACAGCAACAAGCCATCATTGACATCCTATCATAACATGACGACATCTAACACTATTACTACACATATCTCCAAGCGACCGACCAAAGACAAAGATGACAACAACGATATAACATACCTATGCCAGCCTTCCGGCGACAAGACCGCTCCCCGACTCACGCTTCCGTCTCCCAAGGTGACTCATCTCCCCATATTCTCAAAAGGGTGAGAACAGGAGGAGGAATGGCGAGGCGACGACTTCTAGGTTTAGAAGAAACAGAAATGAAATGATTCGGGTTTTCTAATATCGCGATATATATTTTATCGCTGGACACGAATTACTCGATCGAGTACCAACTTACTCGATCGAGTTCACCCTACTCGATCGAGTGACCTCTGCTAGATCGAGTTAATATACCACATCACCATCAATGAAGGACTAACCAAGATTCGGCAAGCACTAAGGTCAGTCAACGGTAGTCAAGGGTCCTAACAGGGCGGGTATTACAGTATCATTCGGGGATTTGTGTTGAATCCCAAAACATGTAATCTAATCACTTAACTTTAACTTATCTAGTTTTCTTTGGATCTTATTGGTAGTCTTGTCTTAAATTGCTCTCTATCGAAACTCGCACTACAAAGCTTAGGACACCAAGCCTTGTGGCACCTCCATGAGTCGGGATTGCCTAGAGGAAAGCTCTCGACTTTTCGGGGTGTTACACAATATCATATCGGAGGTCCGACTACGCATAATCGGAGGAACGAACAAGAATACTGGAGCTGGAGATCGAAGATGGTTAGAACGGCTGATTGTATGATGTTTGGCCGAAAAAGAAGGGAGGAGGAAGATGAAGAATTTTATCGGTTGAAGAAAGAGAAAGAGGGGTAGTACTTGATTTGTTGTCTGAAGATAGGTTTTCTATTTTCTCTTTGTTGCTTTTGAAGGGTTTTTGTTGTTGGGTTGGGCTCGTGTGGGTGAAAGTAGGATAGTTCAATCATGTGTTGGGCTATCTCGCTTGTATTTTGGAACGGTTTTTTTTCGTGATTTATATTACTTACATTTCACCCAAAAAATGCATTAATTGAAGTTTCCTCTTCTTCTTTTGTTATAAAGGTTCCTTCAACGATCAAGCCGCTCCTTCAAGGTCCGCTTGATAATGGTGTCTGTGAATGAATTTCTCCTACCGCTCCTACCGCTCCTACCGCTTACGTCGCTCTTGCCTCGTCCTCACTTGTTTGGCATCGTCGTCTTGGGCGTCCATCTTCTAATAGATTTAATTCTGTTTGTCGTTAAATTTCTTTACACAGTAGCTTGAATTTTGGTCCTTGCAATACTTGTGAGGTTAAAAAATGTCACAAACTTCCATTTCCTATTAATACTATTTGTCTTCCGCTCCTCTTGATCTTATATATCCGGATGTATGGACATCCCCGGTTTATTCTATTGATGATTTTAAATATTAGGTTGTCTTTGTCGATTATTTTACACATTATATTTGGGTGTCTCCATATTTTTCTCTATTTAATCAAACTCCGAATTACGCTAAATTACGTAGCTTTGTATGCTCATGATATCCTTGGCTACGTCCATATGCCTCACACAAGCTTGACACTCGCTCATCTCCGTGTATTTTCATTGGATATTCGACTACTCAAAGCGCATATTATTGCATTGAACCTGTCTCCAAGGAATTTTATCCATCTCGTCATGTTAAATTCTTTGAGTCTATTTTTCTGTCCTACTCTCCTTCGGACACTTCCATGTCTCTTCCTACTCCGTCCCATTGGTGTACCTTCTCCCTCCCCATCCTCTCCTCTCCCTCTCCCGTTTGTCCCACTACTGAACCTGCTACCACTAATCCCGCCTCCCCTAACCAACCTGCCTCTCTGTCAGTCTCCACGCCTATCTCCCCTGCCTCCCCCTCTTATGCCTCATCTACTGATACCGGTGCCACCCCTGCCACACCTGCACCAGTCCCCCACCCCGCCCTCATCGTCGTACCGTTCCTCCTCCCAAAACAGTTACCACTCGCCTTGATAACGACATTCGTAAGCCAAATCCTAAATATGCCCTTACTGTTTCTCTCGACAATTCCACTACCCTTCCAAACACAACCAAACAAGCTTTTCTTGATACCTGTTAGCGCGCTGCTATGCAAGATGAATATGGTGCTTTAATTCACAACAATACCTAGACCTTAATCCCTCGTTCTCCTACCCATAACGTTGTTGGCTATAAGTGGGTGTACAGTATCAAATACCTCCCGTATAATACCATTCGACAAATTTAAAGCTAGACTCGTTGCCAAGGGTTTTCATCAACGTGCAGGTATTGATTTCTTGGAAACTTTCAATCCGATTGTCGACGATATTGTTGTTCTTGATCCGGTCTTAAGTTTGTCAACCATTTTATATCCCATATTTCTTCCCGGTTTTCTCTTAAGGATTTGGGTCCCTTCTACTTTTTAGGTGTCGATGTTCGTTCTACTCCCTCTGGTCTGTATCTCTCCCAAATGAAGTACATTCATGATCTTCTTGTCTGTCATAAACTGGTTGATGCTAAACCGTCTTCCACCTCCCTGTTTTTGTCTTATCTATTCAGGTTACCTTATTGTCAATCTCAGAAATCATTTCCACACATGTCCTCCATTGCAGGTACCAATTTTCTTGAATACTTTGGCTTTGTTTTTTTGTAGCGAAGTGTTGAAGATGCCAAATTTCAAAAGGTCCTTACTTCATTGGATTTTCCCTTTTTTCTAAACTTCATGCTCTTAAAGACTTTGATAATAGCCTTTTTCGACAACATTAGTTTGATTTTGCGGGTGGTTGCCATAATAAGGCCAGTCGTCAGTTGTGTGTGGCTCTTAAGGATAGAAGTAATCTTGATTTAAACTCAACTTTATCCCTATTTCTTTGTGTTTGAATTTAGCGGCCTGTTCAATTAAGCTTCAAGCATTTGACGGGGCTCATTTTAAACTTTTTCCCTAATAAAGCTAAGGCCCTCGTAATCAAAATGGTAAGAGAGTTGTTGTCGACCCTTTATTTGAAAATAAGGTTCGCTCTAGGAAAGAGTGTGTTCCTTTTCTCAAAACTAAAGAAGCCGGTTTGGTGACGAATATGGATGACCTCTTGGATGCGCATGAGGTCAAAGTTGGGAAAAAGTGTTCTTCTCTTCACATTGAAGAGGCTAGTTTGGTACAAAATATGGCTGAGGCGTCCACTTCTACAACGTCGCAATTACATACTATTGCCTTTGTTTCATGTCAGTGGAGTATATGGAATTGGGAAGTAGTAGTGGAGTTAATAATAACAGTAGTTCCCATTTGGTTAGCATGAGTGTTGATAAATTAGGGAATTTGGATTGGGATAGATAGTGAAATAGCTGGAACTACATCTACATTTAGTTCAGTTATTATTTTATCGGCATCACAAACAAATTCATAGTAAACAAATTCATAGTGTTGTGGTTCTGGTTTGTCCGAAAGTATTTCCAGTTGGCATGCGTGTCAGCGTGTGCACTGTGTAGTGCTGCTGTTAAGAGTTCTATTTTGCTGCTTGTGATTTGCATCGCAATCATAGATATAGTGTGAGTTTGGGTTGGTCCAACTCCTTTACTCATTTACTCAGTTTCCATGATAACTTTGTACATCAATGGTAGGAAACCCTCTCTTTAAAATTTTGATTGTTGGTTCATTTCTAATCTGTCTCGAAACAATTGCGTCTTCAACCAGTGTATTGTATTAACAACATACTTCCATATCGTGAAGAGTATTCTGAATCACTGTCAGTGCATGGACTTGGGATGTCAAATAACTAAGGACTAATTCGACAACTTATCTTTTTCTTTCCTGCCAAAAAATGAGCAAGTTTAACAATTTCTAATTCAAAGTATCTTAAACATTACATGATTTACATCTCGAAAAGAAATTCCTTTCTAATTAATTATCTCACGGGCATTAGTATGTATATAACTCCCAAACAACGTGCAACAAATAGAGGTATACTACCCTCAAACTCAATCACCCCTTCTTGCGCTATAAGACCTCAGCATTACTCTCCTCCCCAGTTATAAACAAATCGTGCTTCCCTATAATCAGTCGCAGGCCCTCTGCTCTACCAAACCAGTAAAACATTCCAATAAATTAACACAGGAATGTCGCACCACCAAATCTTAATATAGAAAGGGGAATCACTGTGCTCATTGATCCACTCAAATATAGTTCAATAAGGCGAGACTCGACCTTCTCAAAGCCAACTAAAACTATTTTCTCAAATTAATCCTCAAATACAAAGTGACCAGAAAAGTAGGAAATTTAATTATAAAACAAACATATCGATGATAAAGTAAGCAGTAAGATGATAAAACAAACCCATCGATGATTAAGCAAGCAGTAAGACGATGGATTATCAAACCAGCATCGGCAACTTATATATTTGAATAACAAACAAGTATTTATTTGCTTTATAATTTTCTTTCCTGTTATTATAAGAATGATGGATCAAAGGATTATGAAGCAGAAACTATCATAAAGTGAAACTGTTTTATTCCTTAATTCACTCTTCATCATCAAGAACACAAAGTGTATTTCAAAATATTTACAGATTGTACGACTCTACCATGAGGTTTCAGAGTTCAGACACAATATCAGAGAAAACCACTAGATCCTTGTCAGCTTTACCTTACTACACTGTCAAGACATCCAGAGCCGCAATAGGAGTAGTTCTGCAACATATGCATAAATGAAATTATGTCAGGGCTATTCATGTTTACATAAAAATAAATCATTAGAACTCTAAGGCTTGAAAAGCTTCTGACTAGGGGAAAGTTACATATGCCTGAACATCAAAGGCGGTTTTCTGCAAGTCTTGACTGCGTCAACAACAGTGACCACAAGGTAGCAGAGATAGAACAATAGGCATTGCTACCAATAGAACATGTAACAGCTCAGGATTTTTAAGAATTGATCGGTCAGTTAAGAAAACGATCAAAAGGTATAAGACTAGCTGCATTAGCTTCTTCGGGCAATGCAGTACAGGCAATGACTTAAACACAGCTATTCTTGAACTCTAAGAAGTGACAGGCTCACGGAAGAGTTTTCGCATCAGCTTTTTTAGGATGAGTCATGAGTAGTATGTGGTGTACGTAGGTCAGTCAGAATTCAAACTAAACCTATGTTACGATAACAACTTATCAGCGTCGATCAATGTAAAGAACACCAGAGTATCATGTACTCATGATACAAACAATGAAATCAAACCACGAACCTAAAGGCAGTAGAAGAGCAGGATCAGGATAGCATACCCCCATTAAAAACATGGTATAACAATGCTTTATCGATTATTGTTGAAAACTAAGTATAGAGATATACAGGATTTAATGTAATAGGTAGGGACACACGACCACCAAGTAACGAAAATTCCTAAATTCGCAGCCCAGGAGATTAAATATTTGATTTGGCGAAACAGTATAGTTTATACAAGGATGATTTTTTAGTCATAGCTATCATGATTATCGTCAGTTTATTACACTGGCAAGTAATTACCACAAACAGTATCAAAGAGGTTTCTTTGTAAAAGTTAATAAAAATGGACAAGAGTAAGCCTGGATACAGGCACTGATGATAGAGGAAGTGTTGAACCATGGCACCATGTACAATTACACCATTTGTATTCAAGAAACAAATCCAAAAACAGAATCCATGATTATTGATATCAGAACCCCAACATTACCACCTGGTTAGAGAGACAAGCCAGCAAAAAGCAACTCTAACTCTTCTTCCTGTGAAGCAGATCTCTGAATAAAAAACCAAGAAACAAACATGTGAATCAGCAATAATATTCTACCGCAAAACTGTGATACTCTGACTCTCTGACACAGTGTCACATGTGTCGGAGTGTCGGATAGGGCTATTTTGAGCAAAGTTCCCTATTTTGTGGTCTAACGTGAAGTGTCGAAGTATCGTGTAATGTGGGACACGCGACAGGCGGCTAGTGAAGTGTCGAGTAACATAAGTAAGTACATAACTGCAAAATAGTCAACTTTCAAGGGAAAGAGCTGTCACAGATCAGCATACAGATAAAGGATTTTAAAAGGTGGATAAGTGCCAACAGTAATTTATCTACATGGGCTAATAAGATAATGTAATGTTATCATTTTCAAGATTAATGACAGCAAGTCCTTATAAATTGGTGCTTTGGTAGTTCAATTCATTTTCATTTTCAAGATTAATGCTATCACCGTCATTTTTATTTCAATAAAAGTTCTAACCTCAGCTAAAGTGTCTCACTTTATCATTGAAGGTGACTTACTCTAAACTTGAGTAACAAAGACAGAAAGCTCTCAAGTGTCATGCAGAAAGAAACAGTAAACCTTCACAACAAAAGAAGTGCGGAGTGTAATAATTATCACAGCTCCTCATCAAAAGAGACAAAAGCCTCTCAGCAAACTCAAGTAATGAGTGATGACCAAAGTAAAAACAAAAAACAAATAAGTAGTGGAAAAAGAAATCAGAGAAGACTCACACCAAAATTTATTTTTTAACCAACATTACATGGAGCACGTATTGTTTGCTTCAACATGAGAAAAAAAATATACAGGACTAGGTTGACTGATCAACATTCCAAAAGGCAGCACATTATTTGCCAGAAATATTATAAACATCACTATATTCCTTACCGTAGTCAACAGCAGAAACAATTTTTTCCAAATATCATAGTTATATGACAAGTATAGTAAATAAGTTTTCTCCGCCTACACAGCCATGACGATGAGATAGACATACATACTAATCACCAACTTAAGAGTTCGGCGCATGAACATAATTACCTGAATGGACATAAGCTGCAGTATTTTGTTAAGAACTCGGATGCGATGAGTGGCATAGCTACTATTGACAGGAAGCTGATGCATCCGCCTCATCTCTTCTTGGACCGTCACCTTCTTCCCCTCTTCCCCCATTTGTTTCCATTGACTTCTTGAGTCAGTGGCCACTTCACAGCTCTCAAGCATGGGAGAGGCCTTTTGACCTTCAAAATTACTGAGAGGATCCAGTGTTTTGAGTCTGTATTCCAGTTGATTGACAAAATGAAAGTTACACAAGCGTATGACAGAAAGATAGCATGAAAGAGTGCAGCACAAGGCAATGAGATAGCATACTTTGATACCAATATGAACAACTGACATCAAACTTGCATCATAAAGCTGTGTCTAGCCAAACACTGATTCTTTCAGAAATTTAAGACAGCCAAAGTGACGAGTACAGTAATGGTCGTAAGATGGCAAGAATGCATAATAAGGTAGACATTGATGGACCCTCATTACCAATTGAACAATAAACTAACCATGCATTTTGAAAAAATCAAAAGTCATAATAGCTTAGATAAGTTTACAATGCAACTAATTAAAAAGCAGAAATTATTTTTCAAAAATTGAAGTGAAGAGTATACAGTATACTATCCGTAGGCCTTAATACAAACCTCTACCCAAGGGTGACAGGATAAATAGTCTCAAATGTGTGCTGACTTCCTCTTTTTGCAAAAGGCACTGATAGAGCAGAGTTTACAACATCAACCACGTCGATAACCAATAATAAACTAAATGTGCATTTTGACAAGTTAAAACTCATATTTTTACAATATGAATCGTAGAAAGTGAAACTAATTTTGTCAAGTATGAAGTGCCGAGTGTACACTATACGATACATAGACCTAAATAAAAACTTCTGCCAAGGCAAAAGCATAAATAGGTTTGCCACAAATTCCCAATTTTTGGCACTGATAGAGCAATACTTATCAACTACAACCACGAGTGATAAAACCAAAGCAGTTACTGGATAGCGAAGATAAAGTTCCTTAAGACTTGGACGGCCTGTTTGCTATCGCGTTGTACATGTACAAATGGGAACAGAAAACTTCACAAATCAGGTAGAATTATAAAGATGGTTGAATCAATAAGAGTTTCCAAACACCACCAAAATAGTTGGTATATAAGTACAGTCATTGATAGAAAAAGAAATGCATGAAGAAAGTTGAAGCTTACCCCCACCAACTCATTATCTTCATTCTCAAAATCATTAAGATTCTACTGAAAACAGACCGTAACTCCAACATCATGGGCGATAAGCTAATAATCTCAGACAAAGTACTCTCAGAACTCAACAAAACCTCAACACTCTCAAGAATTAGCACAGACTTGCAATTGCATTCGTGAATCAACCTCAATTAGGCAAACTATAGTAATTGCACGCGGGAGAGTTCAATACCACACACTACTAGTTTCTTCAAGTCCTAGAAAAAAAAAAAAAAAAAAAAAAAAAAAAAAAAAAAAAAAAGTAAAGTAAAAGTTCAAACCCTTATTGTGGTATGAGATCCTTGACTAAAAAAGTTTGAAGCCAAATCCTTAACTTAAAAAAAAAAAAGTAAAGTAAAGATAGACACGCCATTTACATGAGTTCTTCCTTTTGCACCACCTTTGACAATACCAAAAAGACGCATAACTATTGCAAACGCTTAAAAATATTATTTTTTTAGATTTTACATACACCTCAAAATCTAAAATTTTCACTCTTCAAACATTCAAATCGGGGCAATAATTATCCTGTTACATCGTTTCTTACATGACCAAAGCACCTTTAGGTGATTCTCCCGCGTCTTACATACCCAAAATGCACCTCTCTAATCACTACATCCTTTTTTTGTATGGCCAAACAGCAAAAGCAGCTCATGTATCTTTGTCAAATTCATATTGTGGCGCAAATTTTTTTGTCCTGTGATCATGGATGCATAACTTCTGAGTAGTAATCTTTTTAGAAAGTAAATCCATAAATCAAATGCTTCCAGCTATACCACTCCAAAGGATAATATTCCACACCATCACTCAGGTTAAAAACATTCGGAAAAAAAAATATGATTTGCCCCAAAAAAAATTCTTCACTATATCACATCTCCAAGTTCCACAGGAGTCTCCTTAGAAAGATCTAGAAGAACAAAAGGGAAGATGCCAAGGTAATATAAGGTAATGGTTGTTGGTGCTTCACCAACCCAGGGATAAACTAAGCTCTATATTTTGCCAAGCTTAAAGGTACTACATGATAAAATACGATTATCTTATTCTACGTACTATCTATTTCCTTGGATAACTGAACACCTTCTTATTGAGCCAACACAGTGTAAAGAGTACACATTTACAGCACAGTACAAACATTTAGCTACTACATACGGAGTATAAGATATTATGTACCAAACTTATCATTTTTGCGAAGATGTTGCACTGACTGTTGATCGAACACAAATTCACAAAACCAATTGGTCCATCAGTAAGAAAATTACAACAGCGAGAAAAACACACTTAAACATTGCTTATCCAATGAGGCTTTATTTCAACAACCACAAATCTAGTACTTGCAACATAAAAGCATCATCGTTACCAGAGATCACTAATTTCATTGACCCTTTTCAGCTCTCACTACAATCCCCATCCCCACTCCTCGGAATTACTCATACATTACCGCATTCCCAAAATCCAAGTCATTATACATACAATCACATGTCATCTTAACGATAGCAAAATTTAAACCAGGCAACAAAAACACCGTCTCACTTAAAAAGTTAATCCCTCCGTCTCATATTTGTTTAACTTTGATTAAAATACCTCTCCAAAAATAGAAAAGGTAAACAAAAAATTATTGAGACGGAGGGAGTATGTCCTAGGACTATCGGATGATAGCTGAAGCGAATACATACGCAGTACAACAAATGAAACTTGGATAAAAAAGCAGCCAACTACAGCATCCATACAGATTATCAACTGTTAAATTATCGAAAATTCGAGAATTTGACGAAGTTTCTAGCTTTACCTTCAAACGATAACAATAATATTGTAAAGCATATAATTCAGTTTGTTAATTACTACGGCACAACCAAATATATGGATATTTTATAGTAGTACTTCAAAGATATTCGGTCCGTCTCAATCATTTGTTTATTTATTTTAAGGTATTTTAATGGAAAGATAAACAAATGAGTATAATTTACATGAATATGATATGATATGATAAGCAAATACCCAAAATATGAAAATGAATAGAGACAAATTTATGAAGACAACATAAAGATAGGAAAACCTGGTTAGAATTGATGCAGCAGAAAAAGTAATGGGTGCTGTAAACAGGCAACAGTCCTGTTGAATGTTCTGCCTAAATGCAACTTCTCCAGTACTTTATTTTGAGATTCCCTCCGATGAAACACAATTAGGGGTTAGATGATGATTAATTGATTAATTAATTAGGATCTCTCTAAAAAAGTCTCTCTCTAATCTCTCTCACTCTCACTCTCACTCTAACTTTCAAGTTCATCAACTAGTTTTGACCCCGTGAAAATTACGGGTCCGTTATTTGTCTACGATTTTGGTATTTTACGAAGTATTTGATGATAGCATTTTCACCTTACTTGAGTAATTGTTGTGAATATTAAAAATGAACTTAAAATGGAAAAATCCAATTTGCTTAGTTAACACTTTGAGAGATAAAATGTAAGCATACCCTTGGGGGTCAATTGAACTGCTTTTCATATACAAAATGTGATAGGTCGCGAAACAACAATTTCCTTTTACCTTAATTCCATGAAGAATTGTGGCCAACTTCACAAATTATAATATTCCCCCAAGAGCCCTATCCATCTTAAATCAAAACGTCTCCCTCGTGACGGGTCGGATCCGAAGACGGATAATGTCACTCACAAAACAAATAGGGGGACAAGGTGGGGGCACCCCCCACTTGCTTTCCTCTCTCCTCTATTTGGGCATTTTGTCTCACAAAATGGTACCCGTCTTCTCATTTGTGACGGATACCTTCCGTCACAAATGAGAATTTGCCATCTTAAATAGCCTCAAAGAGCTTGTTGAACCTAATTTATAGCTTTGTTAGTAAATCGCCAGCTAAAGCAAAAATTGTAAAAGCATATGATCGAAATACTCCTGTGAAAGTTTTAACATTTTGTGGAATTCTAGGATGTATTTCGAAAGTGAGTCGTTATTTCCTTGATATAGATTTCTTTCAATATCAACCGGTAAGCAAATTACAAAGAGAAAGTTAATGGATATATAATTGATGAATTAGTTATAGTTTAGACTCGTGCGAGATGCATCATGCATGCACGGTAGATCTGGTAAACGGGTCAATCGGGTTGGGTTTGGGTGGCGTCAATTTCGGGTCTATAGACTTCGGGCCAGGTTATTTCGGGTTCGGGTAATTTTCGGGTTAGCTATTATCCAGTAATTTGTGGATAATAATCAGTTTGCAATAATAAATATTCTGGTCGGGTTATACTGGATCGGGTTAATTCAGGTTCGGGTCAAGTTTGGATCAATTTTGCCATGTCTATTGCACGATATATACAAAATTTTATTTTTAATATATAACTTATACTCCCTCCGATCCAGACCAAAGGTAACATAGGTAAAAATGGAATATTTAAGAAAGGGTGGAAAAAGTAAGGGTAAGGAGGGAAAAAATAGGTGGGGTATGTAATTATGGGTTTAATTGTGAGTGGGTAAGTGGGGTATGTAATGGCATTTTGTGTAAATATTAAATGGGTA
>VHZZ01001981.1:27337-38732 GCA_009801015.1 Silene noctiflora
TAGCCAAAATCATACCATATGCTCACTCAAGGTATTTCGACTCCTTCTATCTCATTTTCTTCATTTTCTCTACTCAAAAACACAATCAAATACTCCATTAGCATCATGGCATCAAGGTTTTCTCATCCTAGATCAACAACAAGTAAGTTTATTCACTTAATCTCTTGAATTTCATCCATTTGATTCACTTATTTCCAATTTCTCAAACCTAACTCAATTTGGGGGTTTTTGATTTGTCACTTATTTAAGCTAGAAATTGGTTCTATGTTGTTCTATTAATGTTTGTATGGTGAATTAGTTTACTAATTAGCCTTATAATACTTATTTTGGATGATTATATGCTTGTTGTAAGATGGAATTTTTGTCTTAAATTTCAGAAATTCCATGGTGCCCAAAAGAGCTAGCAAGCAAAGTTCAAAGGGATGGGGAGTGAAGCGGAACCATCCAATGTTACGGGGGATGTAGAAATGCAAGATGTACCGGAATGGCCTGATCCTACATTTCCGGATGTAGTTTTTGCTAATGAAAATCAATGGCAAAAGTGGAGGTCATTGAGGTGCAAAGGTATGAAGGCTACAAAATTTANATCCTACATTTCCGGATGTAGTTTTTGCTAATGAAAATCAATGGCAAAAGTGGAGGTCATTGAGGTGCAAAGGTATGAAGGCTACAAAATTTATCGACTCTACTTCTCTTAAGAACATTGGATTGGATAAGCTTGTTAAGTTTTTCTTTAAGGGTCTTGACATGAAGTATGCTTACATCATGAATTATAAAACCTTCCCCCAACTTACATTGGAGTTCTTAAGCTCCTTTGAATTTCACAAATCAAAGAAGAAGGATTTTATTTATGGTGTTAGGTTTCGATTGTTTCACAATGACCATAAGATGTCTTTAGGTGCCTTTGCCGAAATATTTAACTTGAAACATGAGAATCTACCTATTGAATCCCCCGACCACTACAACCCGAGAAACACATGGAATGCTATTTCCCACGTCCCTATTACCAATTAGAACCATGTCCCTCATAGTTATATCCACTACCCCGCCATTCGCATATGGCAATGTTTTCTGGGATGGACCTTTTTGGGGAGAAATGAGCTTCACTCGGTGAGGATGTTGGAAGTGGCAATCTTGGGAGCTTTTCTCAATGTGGATGGGGATGGGAGGTGGGGAATTAATGTACCTTACCATTTTGCGGTCCACTTGACTAAGCAATGCAACCCGTGTACAAGCTACATTGTGTTGGGTGGGTTAATAACTATGATAGCCACCAAGGTTTGTAGGTTTAACCAAGAGACTACCCAATTGAGGCCTTTTCTTTCTACGGGAGATGCCGGTGACGAACTTGACTTTGAATATTTCCTTTCCTTGAATTGGTTTAGAGTTGTGCATCCTACTATGATTTGGAGGGTAGGTAATCGAGATGCCCTTAGTCTTCCAGATGATCTTAAGAATCTCAAGGAAATTGTCCACACCAAACCCCATCAAAGTATTACCCCTTTTGAGAGGCCTAGTTATCTCTTGAATTTAGGTAATGAGACACCCAATCCCCCTACTAGTGAGCACCGTGAGAGAGGTCGATCCTCTAGTGCTCAAACCCCTCATCCACCATATAATGATGAATTAATGACTATGATGCGTGACGTTAGTCTTGGCATGAACAACATTCAAGATGACCAAAGACTAGCCTTGACACCCATTTATGGACACTTTGCTAGTCAAGGTATTATTCCACCTGAGAGACCTCACCCTTCATTCTTTACTTGGCCCGAGGTTGGGTATCCTTCTTCTTCTGGTTATAATGCAGATCCTTATGAGCCCGGTCCGGATTATTGCGGTTCAGAATATGGAGTGGAGGCATACAATGGTGGTTATGGTGGCTATGAAGGAGAGCTTAGTAGTGGGAGGGATATCTATGGGTATGCTCAACCATTTTAAGGTGGTGAACCTAGTGATGGTAGTGCTCATGATGGTGCGTCGGGATCGGGAGGAGATCATGCACCAGGTGACGAGCCGGGCTTTAGCTTTTGGCCTTTTTCTTGATGATGTTGCTATTGGAGGATCCCCCTTGTATATACTAGCTTGGGGGAGGCTAAATAGTTAAGTAAGTTTTTTTTTATTTGCATTTTAGTTTAATTTTTCTCGCTTCCCATTAGATATAAGGAGACAATGTTATGATTGGCTTGGGGGGGGGGGGGGGGGGGGGGAATTGAATTTGCATGCTAGTTTAGTTTGCATTTTTAGAAAATTTCTGAAAATTTTTCATTCGCCGTGTTTTTGCTTACATTTTTCCATGATTTATCCTCTCGTGTATCCCAATTCTTGCTTGATAGCTGATGCGTGCATTTTACATATACTTTTTATGTTCTTTTGCCACGCATTTCTATGCATATTCAGTAGTGATAAGCTACTATTTTCCTTCAAATACATTATTTTGTATTTAATGTAGGATTGGACCCAAATGCGAATAATCAAGCCTAAACCTATCCCCCAAGCTGCATTTTGCAAGCTAGTAGAGTCGAGATTTGGATCTGTCACCTTGGGATGCGTATGGATAAGTATAGACACGGCTGGAGTAAAGACTGGAGCTACTGTGCTGGAGTTTTAGTCGATCGACAGGATGTTTTAGTCGATCGACTATTCTGACTTCCTTTTTAGTCGATCGACTGCCTGCTTTAGTCGATCGACTGTTTTTGTATTTAGGCGAGTTCTAATCTTGTTTAACTCGGCCCATTAGTGGGTGTTTAGGTTAAGACACTTCTTACTACTTAAAAGAGGAGGAGAAACAGTGAGAAGGTATCTTTGAATTTACACAAAAACACTTGGCGTTGCTTTGCTTCTTTGTTTTCTGGATCTAGAATTTGTAATCATTCCACTCCCGTTCGGTAATCAATTAATCTTTATTTCTCTTTTTATTTTCTCTCCTTTGTTTTCATCATTGTTCCGCTCTATTTAATTATTCCTTGCGTTCGAATATTTATTCTTTTAACTATTTTAATCATGTTTAATTCAATCGTCATATATCTAGTTAATTTCAATATGCATAGCTAATTTCCTCAATGCTAGGGTTAGGGGAGCCACGGTTTTGTAATAGAATGTTAATTGGTTTTTATATCTGGAATATTTATCGTGTTATAATTGTTTATTGCATCTTTTACCATAATTAATTGATTAAATGCATGTGATCAATTGATTGTTTTGTTAAGCCCTAACCTAGATCGAAAGATTGGTATTGGATGAGAACTAGTTGCGAACAATAGAAATACCTAACTAGGGCGAAAGCTATATTAGATTTCTAGGGGAATAGTAGACTGAAATGAACTATTCAATACCCTTATGACTATGTTTTATACCGAACTTTGACCTATGCTTTTGAATGTTATTGATCGTGATGAACCGATAATCCTAGATTATTTTTCTCTTATATCGTTTTTAAACTCGTTTCTTAATTGCTTGCTTTTATTTCACTGTTTTTAGAATAGTCAAAACAACAAACAAACCCCCAAAAATTGGTTACTTAGGCGAACTTTAGTTGACTTTTAGAACATCTTTGTCTCCCTGTGGATATGAACTCGACTTCCCTCAACTATATTAGTTAGAGACCAGTTGGTTATCTTTTGTAGGTATACGATTATCCTGTCAAATTTTGGCGTCGTTGTCGGGGAGACGATGTATTTCTATTTGTTTGCGTTTTGTTTGTCTTTTGTCTCAGGGGACTTTAGGCCCTAGAGACTGTTCTTATCCTTTCCTTTAGTGTTTGTTTATCCCCAGATCTCACAGGTCCGAGCTCGTTCCATACGACCCTGAACCAGAAAAGACTCTACGAGCTAGGCGAAATTTCTTCAGGGAAATCCGTCAAGCAGAAGAATGGAGTACGCTTGACTCAGTTTACGCTGATTATATTTTCGAGACCCAGTCTTACGAAGAGGACACTCTTATCTCGGTTACCACTGCAATCATGGCTGAAAACCCCACTCTAGCAAGCCATTCTGAACCTACCCTAGCCTCCATTCCTAAGAGGTTTAAGCTTCCCACCACCGACGATGGTATTTTCGAGATTCGTCCTTCCTACATCAACCTGGTGGAACGGAATATGTTTAGTGGTGGAGCTACTAAGGATCTTGCCAAGCATATGGAGAAATTTGTTACTTACTGTTGCTTTATTCCATTGACCGCGGGTGTCACACAGGATCAAGTTAAACATGTCCTTTTTCCATTCTCTCTACAGGATGGTACAGCTGAGTGGCTTCGTGACATTGACATGGAAGCCTAAGGTATTACAGATTGGAATTCATCGGCCCTCGCGTTTTATAAGAGGTACTTTCCACCTCAGAAGACTAACGCGTTACGAAGCCAGATTACCAGTTTCAAGCAAAATCCCACGGAGAACCCGAATGAAGCTTGGGTCCATCATAAACGGCTAATCCATTCTGTTCCGCACCACGGTTTTGAGAAATGGTACTTGTGTAACAACTTCTACAATGGATTGTATGACAATCATCGGGCACTCCTAGATTCTTATGCGAATGGAATTTTTCAGAAAAACACCAATCACGATACTTCTTGGAAGCTAATCGAGGAAATTTCTACACATAGAGCTGAGTATGGTAATCCTAGGGGGAGTACGAGAGGTAATGGGTCGGATGGAGCTGTTGCGGCTCAATTGGAAGCTCTTACTACTCAGTTGAAGACTTCCCAATCCTTGGGAAATCAGCAAAGGGTCTACTCCATGATCTAACAGGAGATACCTTGTGAATGATGTGGTATTGCAGGGCACAGTGCAGTGGAATGTATGTGGCATAGAACAAGTTCATGCCTTTCAGTCTTTCAAACAGTGTACACCATACTCTAATTTTTATAATGATAGGACTAAATAGCATCCAAACTTCAGTTACCGAAGCCAGAATGTCCTAAATCCTACTCCCGCACCGCAACAATCAAAGGGTAGCTCTTATGTGATTCCCCAGAATGACAATTCTCAGCAGGGCAGTTATCAAAAGCCGAATCAGGGAGGTCAACAATTCACTAGTCCGTTTCAACAATCTTCTCCACCAGTTCAAAACAATGACATGTCGGAGATAAAGGCCATGTTACAGCAGCAAATGGCAGCCTCGCAGAAGCATGAGGCTCTTATTACTCAACCGATGGCTCATAATAAAATGTTGGATGCTCAAATTGCACAATTGTCGAGCCAAAGTTCAAGTAGGCAGCCTGGTGCGTTGTCATCTTAGCCTACCAAGCCACATGATACGACTAATTCCATTCAGCTGCAAAGCGGCCTTGTATATGATGGACCAGAAATGCCTAAACCAATTGATGATAACGGTGTTGAGGAGTTAGCTAACGAGACGTAAAATCCTGTAACGCATGGAAAAAGTTAATCGGCAGAAAGAATTGGTCGATCGACTAAAATTCCAGATGAAAGTACTGAGGAAACTTGAAATAGTCGATCGACAGAAAGCTGTGGTCGATCGACTATTCTGCATGGCGGTGTTGTTGATCCATCGCTTATTATTGATAGGACGTCTGATAACGGGGAAAAGAAAGCTGCTGAATCACCAGTTTTTATCAAGGTTCCCTTTCCGGGTCGCTTAAAGAACACGAATATTGAGCAGCAATTCGATAAATTTATGGAGGTCGTTAAAAATCTTCAGGTAAATGTACCATTTACTGAGTTAATCACCCAGGTACCTCTTACACAAAATTTATGAAGGATATTTTGACTCGTAAGAGAAAATTTAATGAAATGGAGACCATTGCTTTTACAGAAGAGTGTAGTGTACTCCTACAAAGCAAGTCTCCACCCAAATTAAAAGGCCCGGGTAGTTTTTCAATCCCTTGAACGATAGGCACCCATTTAATTGATAAGGCTTTGTGTGATTTCGGTGCCAGTGTCAGTGTTATGCCCTATTCAGTTTGCGAGAAACTAAACATGAGGCCTCTCAAAATAACTAACGTACCCCTTCAAATGGCTGACCGTTCAGTCAAACGCCCCCTAGGTGTCTTAGAGGATGTTCCAGTAAAGATAGGTATTGTTTATACTTGCTGACTTCATTGTTTTGGATATGGCCGAGGATACCCAGATCCTCATTATTCTAGGTAGGCCATTTTTACATACAGATGGGGCTATCATTGATGCCAAGCATGGACGCTTGACACTTGAGGTGGGGGATGATAAAGTGACCTTCAATCTAGCTAGTACACTTGCACGACCTATGATAGAAGACACTTGCTATACCATTGACGTAATTGACAAGTTAGTTTATGATGTTTGGTCGGGTCCCTTACTAAGGGACTTATTAGAAGCTTTGAATGTTTTAGATTCTTGTGCAGATAACCAAGAAAACAATGATGTTGTGTTGGGTGTGCTGGAAGCTGCTTTCGATGGGCATGATCTCACTACTGCTGAGGGAGAACACTTGCGAGAATTGGTAAACACCTCTTATTCTATTGAGGTAAAGGTACCTGAATTAAAACCACTCCCTTCCCATCTTAAGTACGTTTTCCTAGATGAGACTGAGCAATACCCAGTCATTGTTAGTCCCAAATTTGATGACAACCAACTTTCTACTCTGTTAGTTGTCTTGAAAAAAAATAAAAAAGCTTTGGGTTATATTCTAGACGATATAAAGGGAATCAATCCTAATGTATGAATGCATAGAATTGAATTAGAGTCGGATGCTAAACCTTGTCATCAGGGTCTGCGTAGGCTGAAGCAAACTATGTAGAAGGTAGTGAAGAAAGAGGTGATAAAACTGCTTGATGCTGGTATTATTTATTCAATCAGTAATTCCAAATGGGTCAGTCCCATTCAGGTAGTCCCAAAGAAATAAGGGACTACAGTGGTCTAAAATGAGAAAAATGAATTAATACCGACAAGAGTAGTAACTGGGTGGCGAATATGCGTCGATTATAGACAACTAAATGCCTCCACTAAAAAACATCATTCTCCCCTCCCTTTTATTGATCAGATGTTAGAACGATTGGCTTCTCATAAATTTTTTTGTTATTTAGATGGATATTCGGGTTTCTTTCAGATCCCAATCCATCCTGATGATCAGAAAAAGACTACTTTTACTTGTCCCCGTGGTGTGTTTGATTGTCGCAGGATGCCATTCGGTTTATGCAAAGCCCCAGCCACCTTTCAAAGGTGTATGATGGGGATCTTTTCAGAGTATATAGTGTCTATTATGGAGGTTTTCATAGATGATTTCAGTGTCTATGGTAATGATTTTGACGACTGTTTGCCTAACCTTGATAAGATTTTGTAGAGATGTATGGAGGTCAACCTTGTTCTAAACTGGGAGAAATGCCATTTTATGGTAACCGAGGAAGTTATCCTAGGGCATATTGTCTCCGATAAGGGCATCCAGGTCGATAAAGCAAAGGTGCAAGTGGTAGAGCAATTTCCTCCTCCCGTGAATGTTAAGGGAGTGAGGAGTTTCCTTGGTCACCCCGGTTTCTATCGGCGGTTTATCAAGGACTTTTGAAAAATCGCTAAACGACTTACACAGTTGTTGTTAAAGGATGCCCCATTTGAATTTACTGATGAATGTCTTGCTACTTTTAACAGGTTAAAGCAGAATTTGATCACAGCATCGATCATTCAAGCTCCAGACTGGGAGCTACCATTTGAGATCATGTGGGACGCCAAGGACTACGCAATTGGCGTGGTGTTGGGTCAAAGGAAGGACAAAGCATTAAGTGCCATATACTACGCGAGCCGAACTCTGGATGAGGCTCAAATGAAGTATGCTACCAAGGAAAAGGAGTTACTAGCTGTGGTTTATGATGTGGAGAAGTTTCGATCTTATTTAATAGGTTCAAAAGTTATTGTTTTTTCTGACCATGCAGCGTTAAAGTACCTTATTGTAAAGAAGGAGGCCAAGCCAAGGCTGTTACGGTGGATACTCCTACTCCAGAAGTTTGATTTGCAAATTAAAGACAAGAGCAACGCTGAGAATTTAGTTGCCGATCATTTGTCCTGTTTCCACCGTGAGATGAGGGAGATATTCTTCCCATTAATGACTACTTCCCTGATGATGTATTACTTGCTATTGCTACTGCTGGAAATCCTTGGCACGCTGACTTTTCTAATTTCATTGTAGGTGATATGCTGCCCCCGGACCTATCTTACCAGTAGAAGAAGAAGTTTCTTCACGATGTGAAACGGTACTTTTGGGATGACCCCTATTTGTTCAGGGAGTGCGCGGACGGTCTGTACAGACGGTGCATACCGCAGTGGGAGACCAAAGCTATCCTAGAAGCATGTCACTCTTCTGCATATGGTGGTCACCACGGTCCATCCAGGACCGTGGCTAAGGTACTTCGGCCAGGTTTTTATTGGCCCTCTTTGTTTGCTGATGCTCGAGTCTTTGTCGCAACTTGTGATGCTTGTCAGCGGACGAGAAACATTTCCAGGAGACATGAGATGCCTCAAGTTGGCATTCTAGAAGTCGAGGGTTTTGATGTCTGGGGCATTGATTACCAAGGACCATTCCCATCTACTAAAGGTAATAGATTCATACTTGTGGCTATAAACTATGTGTCTAAGTGGGTAGAGGTTGTTGCTTCGGTTTACTATGATGCAAAGACCTTGATCAAACTGTTCAAAAAGGTAATCTTCCCACGCTTTGGTGTCCCTCGGGTCGTCATTAGTGACGGAGGTATGCACTTTAAAGAGAAATAACTTACTGCTTTATTGTCCAAATATGGTGTCCAACATCGTAGAGGTTGGGGTATCATCCCCAAATCAGTGGCCAAGTTGAAGTTTCCAATCGGGAACTCAAATAACGGAAAGACTAGAGTCTAAAATTAGATGACAATTTATGGGCGTATAGGATTGCTTTTAAAACCCCAATTGGCACCTCACCATACCGTTTGGTTTATGGTAAGCCTAGTCATCTGCCTATTGAGTTAGAGCATAAAACTTGGTGGGCAATTCGTGAATTGATTTATGATCCTAAACTGTGTGGTGAGAAGCGTTTATTACAGTTAGATAAGCTGGAGGAGTTTAGGCTAAACGCCTATGACAGCTCCCGTATATACAAGGAGAAGACCAATAAATGGCACGACAAGAGGATTATACCGCGAGAGTTTCAAGTTTGGGTGAAGGTACTGCTAT
Organism: Silene noctiflora; assembly: GCA_009801015.1. Classification (NCBI taxonomy): domain Eukaryota; kingdom Viridiplantae; phylum Streptophyta; class Magnoliopsida; order Caryophyllales; family Caryophyllaceae; genus Silene; species Silene noctiflora. Next base: position 36,465 of record VHZZ01001981.1, read on the forward strand.
TTAATGCCCGACTACGTCTATTTCTTGGTAAGCTGAAATCCAGGTGGAGCGGCCCCTACACGGTCACCTATGTTTCCAAGTTTGGGTCTATTGAGCTAGAGAACTCCACGTGGAAAATATTTAAGGTAAATGGTCACCAAGTGAAACACTATTATGGGGCCACTGATTCTGCTGGCGAGGTTGAAGTATTATACTTCGACCCTATGCAGGAAACTAAAGTCTGAGGTAATCAAGGTCGAGCGGGACCTCATAAACCAGTGCTAACCGGGAGGCAACCCGGCCTGTAATCGCTTTGTAATTTAAGAAAGACTTTCCCTTTTGGTTGTGTGGTTGTTTTATTTTTCGTTTTTCAAATTTTGAACTTTTTGGTTTGCCTTAGTGTGTTTTAAGAACATTTGGGGTGAACGCTTTGTATCTGTATAGTGGTGTTATGCGTATTTTCAGATGCATCGGAGAAGACTCGAAGTTAAGTTGTGCGTCTAATACGAACAAAGCTGACCTGACTTTGAATTAAGTCGATCGATTAACACTGTACATTCAGTTTAGTCGATCGACAAGTGCCCTCAAAGAAAAAGTTGATCGACCGTCCCACTTAGTCGATCTACTAAGTCGTGGGATTCAGCACTATATAAGGGAGTTTCTTCTCTCTTTCTTTCCCATTTGCAATTTTTCTATACTTCATCTTCTTCCCAGAACTGCTCACCAGCGACCGTCTTCCCCCATTGAAGGCCCTATTTGTGCTTTGTTTTCTTTCCGTTTCACCCTCACACAAGTATCCCTCTTCTCCTTTTCTCCTTTTTTCTGAATTTTTGGGTTTAATTTGATCCATTCATGTCAAAATTAGGGTTATTAAAATAAATTTGGGGATTTCCTAAAATCTCAATCGTTTACTAAGTTGGTTTAACTTGTGTGATGCCATAGGATGGACGGAAGCAAGAGGAGAAGATATCAAGGACAATGTTCATGTAGTCAGCCTTACTCCACGCCTGACCCGTTTCACACACACTCAGATATGGTAGTTTTTGAACCAATTGGTAGTCTCCCTGACTACCCCCGGGTAATTTTCTCATCTACCGATCAAAAGGAGCTATTTGAGTCGCTTTCGGAACACCCTATCGTTCTGCACGATTTTTGGACCGTGACGGTCTCATCGGTTTAGGTATCTACGAGTCGGTAGTCGAGATTCTTAATGGTACTGGTATGTCTAGCCTTGTGACTATGCGGGAATTCACTTTTCAGTCACCTACCCTTGAGTTCTTTAGCAGTTTTCATTTCTATGGTGGCGACTTTGATAACGACCGAGACTGTGTTTGTGTTCACTTTAGGCTGTTTAACACTAATTTTGCGTGGACACTCGTTGAGTTTGGCGCTCACCTTGGTGTCCAAAATGAAGGACCTTACAGTGCCCCCCGTAAGCTAATTGAACCTATGTGGGCTGCTCTATCTGACCATTTTGAGGGGAGGAAAAGGGGAAAGTTTGATCACCAGCCACCGGTCCGTTATTGGCTCCGCCTCATTGGCGGTACACTTTTTGCCCGAAAAGAATCAAACAATGTCAACACCGAGGAGCTGTTTATTTTCGCTAGCTACTTAAACATTAATAGTGGTCGGCCGTTTGTTCTTAATATTGCTTATTTTGTTGCTCAGCGGTTTGATTCTGTGCGGGGGGGGGGGGGGGGAGCCTTGACCTCCATACACTATGGGGCGTTGTTAACTTATTTGGGCCGCCGTCTTTTTCCTGACTTCCCTCGAGTCATGCTTCCCGTTAGTCACGAGGACCCGCATCTTGTTGACAACTGTCTCCTCTCTATTTCTCACATGTGCTAGCTGAGTTGGCTCACAGCCACCAACACGTGGAAGATTGCCACGAATATATCTGTGACCTTACCATGTGACTCCTTTCCACCCCTTATTCCACTCCCTTATATCGCTCATAGGCCTTCCCGACCCCTTTGCCCCTCTTACCTATTACCATACCAGCTGCCCAGGATTAGCGCCACTCAGCCCAGGAAGCCATCCCAGTCACAGAGGGACCCCGGTCAGTCTTCTAGGGCTAACCACTCACCACCTCCTCCCTGTCCCCCTCGTGCCTCACCCCACCGTGACATGGACTACCAGCCTGTTTACCCAACCCATTTTATTGTACCTCCTCCCTTTGTTCTCCCTCCAGTCATTGACCAGGGAGCACATGATGACATTCTACTTGACCTGTGCAGGCATGCCACGAGGATGGTGATACTGTCGTTTCGTACCAAAAATAAATTACCT
>VHZZ01001981.1:99001-110887 GCA_009801015.1 Silene noctiflora
TTGTTGTTATTGTTGTTATTATTGTTGTTATTATTATTATTTCTTTTTATTTAATATTATAATTATTGTTATTATAATTATTGTTATTATTATTATTATTATTATTATTATTATTATTATTATTATTATTATTATAATTACTTTAATTATTGTTGTTATTGTTATTATTATTGTTGTTATTATTGTTATTATTATTGTTATTATTGTTATTATTATTTTTATTATTATTATTATTGTTATTATTATTGTTATTATTATTTTTGTTGTTATTATTGTTATTACTATTATTTATTATTGTTATTATTGTTATTATTATTATTATAATTATTGTTATGATTATTATTATTATTATTATAATTATTGTTATTATTATTATAATTATAATTATTATAATTATATAATTATAATTATTATTATTATTGTTATTATTGTAATTACAAATTATAAATGTTATAAATAATTAATTAAGAATGGTTAATTATCAATATAAATCCCATCAAATTACAGGGTATTACGTGGGTGGGTGGACGAAATCATGAGAAGGCTGAGACTGAACGAGCGGATAAAATATATGACGAGGTGTTGAGGTTTTGGGAGAGAATGAACAAGACGATATTTGAAGATGGGGAATGAAGGTTTGATTGGGTAGTGACGAGGGCAATGAAGATACTTGCGGAGATGAGGTGGAGTATGGAAGAGGGTGACAGAGGTGCAAGGAGACTCGTGCGATAAGAGTTAAGGGGGAATTGAAGGGGAGAGATAAGGGCGTTGGTGAAGAGGAGCATCATTTGATGAGACCAACTTGAGGGACGGAAAAAAAAATGTGGAAGTGGGGTTGGTGGCTGGGTTAGGGGTGGGGTGGGGGATGGTGAGTCGAAATAGCGAAGAAAAGATGGAGAGGGCGGTGTCAATACAAGAAGTAGATCGAGCAGATGGACCCATAATTCACGGAAGCCATGTCAATACAACGTGGTGTAAAGAGTCGGTACACACAAGGGAGAAGAATGTGATTGTCGAGGGGGATTGTTTGTCCATGACTCCATGGTGAACGATATATACCAATATCAGTGTGGGCTTAATGACCCTTTCTGGTTTAGGATGACATTTATTCTTTATGGAACTTTTTCGAGTCGGTTAAGTTCGCTTTTGTACGTCTAAACTTCAATAGCATAGCTTTTACGTTGGTTCATCTTTATCCTTGGTGTATAGGTAGATGTGAGTGGTCGGAGGATTCGGATTTAGAAGTAATAAATTCATTTTGCGGGTTTTCCAAAAGAAACACTTTGAAAAAGTCTAATTTTAGTATAAATTTTATAAGAAATTTTGTTTTACAGTCACTAAAAATATGTAGAATTGCTCACAAAGAGGGAGTATAGCGGTTAAAACTTGGGTGAAATTTTCATAGGATTCAGGTTCAAGTCTCCTCAAGAGCAATCTAATAGATTGTTTATGACTTGAATGTTGTGTATACTTCGAGCATGTCACTCTAAGATGACTTACCTGTTGTACGTATTTTGCAGACTATCATGTATAGTTTGTATACTACTATACCAGGGGGTTTAACCAGTGCGTACCTAAAGTAACGGTTGCGGTCCTCGTCACCCAAAAATAATATTATAGAGATTGTAGATCACAAAGAATATCATGTTATCGAGGAATCAGATGATATATTATTTGTAGCTTCAAAGCATCTTTAGTATAGGATTGTTTTCGAAAAATAATTCGTTCAAAGATCCATTCCATCCGAGATTAGACCAAAGACTAGATTGACACTAACACCCTAAATAGTGAAATAGATCCCATTAAATTTGAACTTGTTGAATTAAGATATAAGTGTGACACTTATGTCTCATTATTGGTTCAGAACAGTTGGTGGACAACCTCACAACCCTACTTAATAGGGTACCTCATCCAACAACGACAAAAGGAACATTTTTGCCCCCTTGTTTTCCTTGGCTCTCTCATGAGTTGTTCAATATCAAAGCAATGAAGCATATGAAACATGTGATCTAAATTTAGGACCATCCAAGTATTCTCATTATGCCTTCAATGCTATTCTAAAAAGTCGAATTTATCAAGGCAAGTTTTGTTCATCATTCTTTTTGATATAGTCCCTTTATCTCCATCACTTTTTACCATTCTCTTATGTGAATATATATTTGTTTCAAATCACAAAATTCACAAGTTTTTTTGTACATTTTTTTAGACGATGAAACTTACCATTGCTACCATTCTACAATGTGCATTGAGTAAAACATCGAAGATATGTATGACCTCATAAAGGGGTCATTTGAGTCGAATTCGGATCATTCTCGGGTTAATAATTATCAACTCATTTCGGTTTGGGTTACTCCGGGTTAGGTCATTTTGGGTGGAGTCAATTCGGGTCACTTCAAGTAGAGTTATTTCGGTTCGGGTCACTTTGGAGTCGGGTCAATTATGCAATATTTAGGTCAAATTTTTCGGTCATTTTTAAGTCTCGGGTCAGCTTTTCTACGTCTGGGCTATGAGTATCTTACTCCCTACTCTTGATAGTTTTCTTCCCACTTTCATGTTTAAGGAATTTTCATGATTTTCATCCCCTTTGAAAAAATTACTTTATCATTTGGCTAAAAAAAAAATATCCTTGTATGTGTTTTGGTGGTAATTATGTTGATTTTGCTACAATGGGGAAGCTTTGATACTTTCTGTTGAGCCTTGCTGTGTCGGTGTCCGTGATCCATAATAATACGATATTGTCCGCTTTACCCAACCTCTCACGGATTTATTTTTAAATTCATTCCCAAAAGAAATCGTACTATTATATTTTATGGACACTTACAAAGATAATATTTCATCTTTATACCACCGCTTTGGGACATGAGTTTGTACTTTGTACCCTAATAATTCTCTTCTAAAACCAAGGACCATCATCTTGACCTCAATGGAGAACATCCACACCGCATGCCAACTAATTTTTAGGCACCCTAAGCATCACTAAGTCTTGATAACCTCCCTTTTTATGATTCACCATGCTACCGAGCCATGTATGCACCACATGTCACCGCGAGGTCACGTGAGTGCTCTCACATGCTCCACGTCCTACATGTCTATATGTATGTCCCTCTTGGGACTGTGCTACACATGCATACCGAACTCTTTGCCTCCAATATACCCTGGTTTTGGTTCGTCACTTTGGAAGTCCTGAAACACAACGGTCTCTGGCATCCAACCTGAAAAGGACTCACCAGACCTATGATAACCAACCTGATCAGGGTCCACCTGATCAACAATTCTAGTACACAAATAGTCTTTAGCATCCCACAAAACTGATGGCGTCCATTTCGCCTTGGACCGAGCTTGCTCAAGGTTCACCCCGAGCTAAAAGTTTCATGCCATACAGTGTACGACCACATTCAAGTCTTGACTTGATTGTTTACCAACGTACCACCCATGGACTTTAAATTTTCAAATAGTCAGTCAAGTCAATCCTTTGCGTCCGTGACTCGGGAAGAATGTTATTTGTTCCATTCTCCAAATTCCACCATTTGTACGTTTGTGGAGCTAAGGCCCAAGTTGAACCTTGGGCTCTGATACCACTTGTTATTCAGAAGCGTTGATATCTTCTGTTGAACTCCTGCTGCGTTGATGTTTATTGTCCACAATAGTACGATATTATCCGTTTTGGGCCCAACCTTCACGAATTTACTCTTAGGCTCTTTCCCAATAAATCTCTTACTATTATATTTTGTGAACAATTATAAAAGATAACATTTTACCTTTACACCTCTAATGTGGGACATTGATTTTCACCTTAAGAGATTTTCAACTCATTTTCCATTTACAAGTAACAAAACCTTTGTTTATTATTTTTCCTTAAAAGTGTGCCCAAAAGAAATGGAAAAAAAAAATCAATGGAAAGGAGGGATTAGTAACCAGTATTGACGTATACTTGGTAAAACGCTATTTCACATGTTTAAAGAACACATAAAACTGACAAATCTCATATTAAATTCTTGCATATTTGAGAAATTAATAATGCATGAGAAAAAAAAAAAAATCATGTGATTTTAGGCGACTAATTCCATTTTTCAATACATGGAAATTTTCAATTCACAAACATCTTATCCTATAAAAAGAGTAACTAAGTAATGTGTAAGTAGTGACTTCTACTAAATATCGTATGTGATTTTACAATAACATAATGTAAAATTAGAGTAGATCATGCGCGAAAGCGCGGTTTTTTTAGATCGTTCTGTGTAGAGAACATAGCAATTAGATTAATACAGAGTAGTATTTAACTGTAAAATCAACAATTTTTAATGTTTAGAAGTAAAAGGTAAAAAAAAAAAGAAAATTTAATTTTTATTATTTAAAACTGATACTTTTTTTTTTCTAAAAAAGTTTTATAAAAAATCAGAATGTTGGTTTAAATAATTTATGTTTCTTTCTTATTCGTATAATGAAGTGTATAACTATTATTGTAATTTTTTGTTAAAATATGCGAGATAACTAATACAAAAGAAAAAGATGGAAAACATACATTAATTAATAATGTGATTTAAATTTTTATAGATACATATATGAAGAAAATGTTTAATAATATGAATCAAAATATTAAGCCTAATTATGAAAGTTACCATATTTGAGAAGATATTCAGAAACATTATGTAGTCATAAAATAACATCCAAAAAAAAAATTAACATCCAAAATTAAGGCCTAAGGTCTGTTTGGCAATACATTTCAAGTACCTGATTTAGTCAAAGTAGCTTATTTAATCAAAATTTCAGGTACCTTATTTTTTTGTAAGCGTATAACAAGTAGCTTATTTAAACAAATAAGCAACTTAACATCAAATGTTACCTAGAGTAGCATTTGAGATTTCAGGTACCTGATTTGTTTTTATTTTCCTTTTTTTACCCCTTTAATCTATACCATTAAATAATTATCATATCCTTTTACGCCATTTCATCAAAATCAGTTACTTTTTGAGTTAGTTTGCCAAACATTTTTTTTACACAGCTACCTTATCAGTTCCTAATTTTCAGGTACCTTATCAGTTCCCTTTTAAGATTTCGGTTAATTTTTCAATTTTCAGCTACCTTTTCAAGTTTCAGCTATGTTTTCAATTAGTTTCACCAAACAAAGCCTAAGTTATAGCTAAAGCATTTTAGGATGGTTTAACGATAAAATTACTGTACATAAATAATCACAGAATATAAACGCTTGTGGCCAATATCTATTGCTAGCCTATTCAATACTAACACTAGCATATATTTTATCCATGATCACTTAAATCAACTAATAAGAGATTGTTCTAGCTTAACCAAAGGTTTCGTGTTCGTGCCCTAGAAATGCAGCAGTGTTACAAACTTAAAACTCATCAAAGACCTATACCACTCTAGTGATCCTATCCGACTCAAATTCAAATTAAACCTGTGATACACACAAAAAAAGCATATATCCTACGGAGAATTAATTATTTTTCTTTCGGGAGGTTTTCTATGAGACAAACTAAATCGGAATAAAAAAGCAAATTGAACGATTCTTCGTGTAGTTGAACGAGGAATTAGTTAATAATGGATTGAATATCACCCCACATATTTATATAGGACAAATTTTTTTACATTTTTCAATGCATTTTGCTTTTGTTATATTCATCCCACATGAGTATATTTGAGTCACCTTAAACATAAGACGGATAGTGCATATCTTAAACAAGAATTTGTGTTGATTTTGTAAATACATTGATATTATTATATTATACTTCAGTTTGTTTGAAGAACTATTACTAATATCGTGCAAGTACACAACATCGTTTCGTGCTCATGGATTGCGACTTTGTTTGGTAAAGTTAGAGGAAGAGTTAGCTAAAACCTAAATAACACTTAGGTGAAAAATAAAAAGTTAATTGATATTGAAAATTGATATCTAAAAATTAGGAGCTGATAAGATTGAAAATGTTCAGCAAATTAGTTGTAAATAAGGTACTGGTTTATTTCTAACATGTTAACCTATGTACAGTATCATATTTAGGATTTCAGTTGGTGGACAATTTTTTTTAATACATTATCTTTCGCCTTAAAAAAGTATTGTATTTTTTTTTTTTTGAAATATTTTTAATCACAAGCTAATGTTGTATAAAATAATAGAGTGGGAAAATAATTGGTTCTTTATAGATTTGTTTTCTTTAATAAATAATCTTTACTTTAAATTTTTTCTAAAATACTCCTTTTGTCTGGTCAGTTGTTATCTATTTCCGTTTTGGGGTGTATTAATCATTTTTTATCTATTTTTACATTTGGTAATATTTTCACAAGTGGACAAGTGGATTTATAATGTGCATAAGTCGACATATGCGACAACCCTTAAATTATCATTATTTTTCTCTATGTGTTTTTTCCTCATTTCATTGATAAAACAAATGATCGAAACTAGCATTTGAACATAAAATAATGAAGTTATTAGAACAATAACCACAAACCTTTCCTACCTAGGCAGGGTTTCTTAAGCTAGTTACCAAACATTTGTACAAAGATACACTTAGCTAAAATTTTGGAGTTTATTCGACATACAAAGTATTTTTTTTGCCAATCATTTATTTGTCTTTTTTATTTTTTGTGGGGGGTATTTTAATCGAAGGCAAACAAATAATTGAGACATAAAGAGTAAGTAAGGAGTTCCTTAACTGTTAAGATAGAAAATGAGAAGCTTATTTATATGAAATTTGTTTTAAAGTAAGAAACCCGTTTCATGATAGAGAAAGGGGATTACAAAGAAAGTATGAAATTTTTTTCATTGAAAAGAAATAAAAAGTTCCATATATAACGATGTGTGTTTATGTGGCGGTGGAAAAAAGGTTATATAAAACTACAAGAATTACTATTGCCCTACAATACCTTGGTCAAGTAAAATAACTGAAATGTTCTGCCAAATATAGCTAAACATTTTGTTTTTATCTCCTTATACAAATTTTATACTATTTAATTTGTTTTAAAATCTTAAATAAGAATTTGTAACCTCGGTAGTATCCGGTATGAACCATTGTCTGAGGGAACCTAAAGGCTAAAGGTCAAAAGCCAAAAGCATTGATACCTTTCCTTTTATATTTTGTAACAACAAGACGATCCATATCTGGCTAGACAAACTTTTCGTACATCACATAGGCTAATGAATAAATGCATGACCGAATTTTTTCTTTCATGGTTAAGAATTGAGTTTAAGATTCTGTCACAACAAAATTTCAGATTAATAAGACCATTTATAATCGACAAGCACATTTTTACCTCTTATTTTTCCTCTCTTTTTACACAAATTTTTATTTAAAATAAATATTATTTGTCATAAATTTAAGATTGATCAAATAAATATCAAATCATATGACAAGTTGTCTAAGAAATGTCAAAAGTTTTGTTTCTATTACCACCAAGTGGTAGTATTTGACCCATTTTAAGATTTAAGACGGATACTCCGTCTTAAGCAAGACTTACTGTTTTACTTATACTTCGTATTCTTTTGACATCTCACTCATTTTTTATCCATCTTATTTTTCACTATCTTCATCATCTTCCTTTATTCATCTCCTATATTTTACCATAAAACAAAGAAAAAGTGTTCATCTTCCTTTTATATTTACCCATCAGGCCGCCGTATAGTAGCATGTTCAAAAGGTTCTCAGAATTGGGACCCATACCCAATCATTTGTCTTTATTTGCTAGCCGAATGTTAGATTTGAGTACTATTTATTACTACAAAAACTAAGTTTTCCAATTACATGGGTCTCAAATTATCTTGTAGAATGAACCAGGCCTCTCCAATCCTTTAATAGCCATGTTACTTATACACTTTCTAACTTTCAATATTAAATATTAAAATAAATAAATACGAAATTAGATATCACGTGACAAACTTTGATTGGTTGAAAGGCACAATGGCCAATATACATATTCCTATAAAATTAAAGGAAGTACTCTTCATCCTCTTTCTAAGAGGACATTCCTTTAGTCCTATAAAAAGAATACTAATTAGTTAGAAAGAAGACTAAAAGGATGATTAATCTTCTATATTATGAATATACTCTAAAACCATCTTCATTAAAGATGATGATATCTTCCTTTTACTCATCTCCCCTTATATCCTTTGACACTTCACCTACAACTCATTTATCGCTATTTCCATCCTCTTCCTAATTAAATCATCTTCTATTGTTCCGCCACATCAAAGATGATTATCTTTATTACCCCTCTATTAGTTTAATTTTTTTCTATAGTTAAATGTAGTCCACATAACATATCTTTATTGGATATTATATAAACACTGGAGCCTAAGTAGCACCTCCTTTACAAATGTAGGAAGTCTCCTTTTTCTCCTTTATTGAAGACATCCAATGTTAGTTCCACATTGACAAGGAGTCACAGACATCATCTTAGATGAAAGAGATTGTTACGAAAAGAATGGTCATTCCTCTTCAATTTTGGTGCTCTCATCACTAACAAAACCATTCTTAAAGAAAGGGGTAGAAGGGTAGAGAAAAGTGGTACACATGTTTATCTAATTTTTTTATCCTGAATATATTAGGTGAGATCTAAACTAGTTAAATATAAGAAAAAGTTACATTTGGTAAAACTTCTTTTTCTCTCCCTCTCCTAAAAAAAAACCCTAGCTAGCCTCCATTAAAAAAGAGTTTGGAGATACCACCAATGAATGGTTGTAAGTCGCTCAATTTCTTAATTTGTTGTAAAAAAAACTGTTCTTTGTTTCTTTTGAAAGTTTTAATCTAAATTATTGGTGAGATTTATTTCTCAATACGAACGTTTTTAGATCTGTGATAATTTAAAGACTAAGCCGCTGTTTTTTAGGTTTATCAAATTCAAAATGATAATCTATTGATTTTGAAATCCCATATACCTAATGTATGATTGAATTATTGACTAAAAAGAAGATAGAGTGGAACCAACAAACAACAAATAATAGCCACTATATGAAGTAGACATGCAATTTTGCAAAGTAAATCGAAATAAAGATTTCATAACTAGCAAATAACCAATGAAACACAAATGGTAAAAGATAAGAGCCAAAAATGAATATCCATAATCTATTTTCTTTATAGTACTAGTAATATCTAATCGGCTAGTACTGAAATTGACGTTGTTGCAAACTTTGGACATCTTTTTTCATATTTATTTCCCTTTTAAACATCCAATTACTTCATGGGTTATCTACTTAGATTGCACTTCCTTAATTAGACCTTACAAGCCACGCTTGTCATTAGATATTTTTCTTTATTAGAGTTAAACTTAAACTCGTGAGTCGTCGTGACTAAGAAGTCATGAAAATGTTTTACTCGGTAACAATATCATATATAATTAGATGAATGAAAAGTTGATTTTGTTTAAAACAGCCTTAAACTTACAAGGAAGTCATTGTAACTCGTATTAAACGAACAATATAGAACGGAATAATACCGTCTTAAATTTAGATGAATGATTTCTTAATAGATACATGTGGTAACTAAGAACTAAATATATACCACTCGTGTTTATTTAGAAAGGTTTGAAAACTAGTGCGTGATGGGCACCTAAGGGGCGACTTTAACTGATGCACAAGTGAGACCAATATGGTTTGGAAGGATGGAACGGTGGATAGCAATATCACCTTAGCCTAATTAATGCCCACTAACGTCATATACCACGGATACATACCGGCTTATATTAGTAGAAGCGGGTGACATATCACATACTCGTATATGATTAAATATGTGATGGATTATTTATATCTGTTAAAGCATAAAACTGGTTTTAGAGATTTAACCATTGACTTAAATTTTTGGCTGAGATGGTTTCTTAACATGGTATCAGAGTTCAAGGTTCAGCCTAGACCTAGGCCCCTTAACGTACAAATGCGGGAGCTTGGAGAACGGATCACAGATAGCATTCGCGAGCCACAGACGCTTGGGATTGAACTAGCAGACTCTTTGAAAATGTCAAGTCCATGGATAGTATGTATGTGAAGCATCAAGTCAAGAATTGAAAGCCAGGTGGCCTTACACTATAAGGCATAGAACTCGTAGCTCGGGGTGGAGCCTTGAGCAAGCCCAGGGATTCTTATCTTAGGTGTCACAGATGGATGCTAGAGACCTTTGTCTTTTAGGACATTTGAAGTGGCGGACCCGATTGGATGCAGAGGAAGTTCGATGTGCGAGTAAAGCACAGTTCCAAGTAGAACACATGAACATGCAGGACTAGGAGCATGCGACAACACTCACTTGACCAGGCGGTGACATGTGGTGCAGAAATTGCTCGGTAGTATGGTGTACCCGTAAAGAGGAGGTCATCAAGACTTGGTGATGCTTGGGGTGCCTAGAAATTGGGGTTTCGCGGCGGGGGGAGTTCTCCCTAAAGGTCAAAACCCGAGTCAAGATGATGATCCTTGGTTTGAGGAAAGTATTGTTTAGGGTGGAAACTCATGTACCACATCAGTGGTGTAACGATAGAAGATCATCTTTATAAGTGTCCATAAAATATAATAGTATGAGGTCTTTTGGGAAGGAGCCCAAGAGTAATCCGTGAGGCGTGGCCCAAAGCGGATAATATTATACTATTATGGAGAGTGAGGTCCAATAAGAGATATCAACGCTTCCGCACAACAATAATATCACATATTGTATTTAAATCCTATAGAACTTATTTCAAACCGTACTTATTAAACCCTACTCGTTATTGTAGTTGCTATGTAGTAGAACGGTTAAAGTCAATAAACCAAAATAGTCATATTAGAGTACTATAGTTATAAATATAGTCCCTATTTTGTTTTGTTATATAATATATTCTTTTTAGAGATATACCTTTAACTTTCAAATTAAAAAACATGTAATTGGGAAATGAATTATTAAAATTATATCATTAGTTTGTCATGAGAATTAGTTTCACAAGAGTATAGATTTTATAATATTTGTCCATATATTTTAAGAGATATTAGTAAAAAAAATAGCTAATTTTTATAAGCATAAACATTTTATGATGCTTACTCAGAGATAATAAAGAGAATAGCCAACAGTTCAGAATGAGAAAATGAAATAGGTTACTTATTAAGGAGTGTAGTAAGTTATAGAGGGAGTAGTTCATCATGGACAAACAATTGTTGAACCGAAACAAAAAGATCACAAATAAATTAGAAGTTAACGTTATATGTAAGACTAGGGTCTAATATCACAAATAAATTATAATGATATGATAAAGAAGTGCAGAACAAAACTAATACATCAACAATTTTACAATTTTATAAGAAAGCTTCCCTCTAAATCTGACTTGTACATACTATGACAATTGATGATGACAAATATATTAAATGAAAGAAGGGACCAATCGGACCATTAAAGTTTGATTCGAACAACATGATTGAACGTCTTTTGTTATGCTTTCATGAAAGTCCAAAGAATTAATGGACTTGTGGAACAATTTGACGGGCGGCTCCATTTTATAATAAAACAAATTAACTAAACCAGAAGTTTTGAAGAGTCATCAGAAATAGTAGGTAAAAATGGCTCGATTTATGATAAATATCGTATATGTGAGCTGTAGGCGGTATGACTATTAGACGAACAATAAACGGAATAAACTTACAAAACTTATAAGGAGAGATGTCGTGGCGTGATAAGAATCACTGCCCTAAAGTTGAATTTGCACCACTCGATACACACGGCCTCTTGACAACCAACCCCCAGGGTTACACGACGTCCGAGTCTAAGGTGTACGACAAAGACTCAGAATGAGAACTACTTGTAGAACATTGCTTGTAAGTTCGCAAGAGTTCAAGATTGTAAGGTTCACTTGAGAGACTTAATTGATTGTAAGTTCGCAAGAGTTCCAGCAGGTCTAAGCAACAGTATGAATGACTGTTGCACAGAG
>VHZZ01001983.1:50290-62145 GCA_009801015.1 Silene noctiflora
TGAGGACTTGGAAGACCGACTTAGAACTAGATCACATATGTAGAAGTCTTATGTTGTAATTTTATTTCTGTTGTTTTAGTTCTATGAGAATTTTAGTTAGTAACAAGCCTTATGATTTAATTAAAGTACCTTGGTTGTTTATCTTTGTTATTCACTACCTCGGGAAACCGAGAAGGTAACAGTCCTATTTATTCGGGAATGTCTTGCTAAAGGCTCTTGAATAAATAGGGGTGTTACAGCATGCTTATTCACCTTATTGTAGTTCATGTGGTGGTTATGGACATGATTTCACTTGTTGCAATTCATATGCGCCCCTCCTCAATTCAACATGCATGATGTGCATTGTGAGTCATGTGGAAATTTTTGACATACTTGTGATATGTGTCCCTCACTCCAAATGAATATGTATAATGTTCAATGTAGGTTATGTGGTGTCTTTGTTCATTCATTTGATGTTTGTCCATCTTATTTCCTCCAAACCCCTATGGATTCTTACATGTGTAATGACAATAATAACATGAAACCATTTAACTCATTCTCACCCAATTATTGTGACTTCCCCCAACCACAAGAGCCATCTTATCATGATAACTTTCTATTGAATGGTTGTTCGTACGATAATTTTAATGTGATGAAATCTTTTGACTCTTAGAACCAAGGCTCTTGTGACTACCCTCCACAACAACATTTCTCTTATTGCGAACCTCATATTTCCTCTTATAATTCATTTGACGCTTCTTGGGAAGAGACTCACACCCTACTAAAAGAGATGAATCAATATTACATAAATATGAGCTCTATTTATGCGAGAATGAATTCGAACGAAAATGTGGTTGATAAAAACTTAGAGCATGTAACTTTTGATGAGAATTATGTTGATAATGGTGCCATGGAGGAGTTAGTCTAAAATTAAGTGACACTTATATAAATAACATATTTAGTGAATTACATACGTGATTAAAAAATAACGGATGTGATCTATACATTAAACAACTCAACTATTGGCTACGTCGTCTATCATCTAACTAGGCGACTCAACTCCAAGGTCCAAAGCTCGTCCCGTCTCCCGCGCGATACCAAGACTCAACCTGTATGCAAACTGCTCCACATATGATCGAAAATATCATATAGTTCAACATAGGCCACACTAGAAATAGGTGATAATTTACACATAGCCACACAAGGTCAGTTTCAATAATACAATTAATCACGAAAGACAATAGGCATGAATTTGAATTGCAAAAATGAATGCACAATCAATAGTCTCCAATCACAACCACTCCGTGACTAACACACCGGTACCAGGGACACACCCACGGTACCCACAACAAGATGACGACACCGCAGCACCGCTCTTAAAACAGCCGGACCACAGTCTGTAAAACAGGCACTCGGGACACACCCCTGGTACCGAGTCTGGGCGCTAACCGAACCCATGCCAGGAGTCGTGACACCACACGACCCCCTCCCCCCCCTCCTCCTACCCCCCGTACTCAAGTCATTAACGTTCAAGTCCCTCTTAGAGTTGGAAGCTCCAAGAGGCGAACCAAGCGTAAGACGGTTTACCGACCCGCCTTACGTCTCCTCAACAACCACCACAACCACAACTCCACCATATCCTCCAACATCCACAACAATCACATATATCATAATATGCAATACAATGTGCCAAAAGTACAAACCGTCACATGAAATATGAATCTCAACATGCCAACATACTGGTACCGACAATTGTTCACTCCCGTGTTATAATGCATTTCTATCCACCATATAAGATTATCCATAAAGTATGTACATCATGATATGATGAAATTACTCCAACAATAAAAGACTAACCACCATTCCCTCGTACATTTTATAATGCAACCCAACCATTATAATCATCCCTTAATGATGCAATTAACTACTAAGCATGTTATAATGCAAATGCCCTATTCATGGGAGACAAACCATAACATCAACAACAACCTATACAACATTCATATTATTGAAACTGAGTAGGATTAACCTACCTTTTAGCATACTCCATAAGCAATCCGAGACAAGCAAGATTCCGTCTTATATAACCGTCTCATCCTACATGAATCATATAATAACTATCAAAACATGTCCTATACTATTATACAATACAAAACTCCTTATTGTTACCCCTTAATTACCCATATTACTCCTATTAATTACTAATTAATTACCCATAACAAACCCCCCAAAAGTTAGGGTTAATAGAAAGATAAGGAATAAAGTGAGATTCCGAGTTACAAGGATAGATCGGGGATAAGGTAGAGGAAAGGAAGCACCATCTTCAAATTTAAGCTCAAACACCACGGGAGTGTATTTGGGATAGTTTTAGAGAAAAAGGAAAGGATTTCGGGCTGATGAGAGGGAAGGGAAAATGTTTTAGGATTAGGTGAAATGAAAATCCCGTTATAAGTTATATCACCATCTGACAGGTTTCACTCGACCGAGTGTCGCTCACTTAGTCGAGTACCGACCATACTTGACCGACTGATACCCATTCGGTCGAGTACCGCTCGTACTCGGCCGAGTTTCCCTTACTCGGTCCACTGGACTCTTCATTAGGTCTAGTATAGGTTATACTTGGTCTACTGTACAACTATGCCTTACTCACGAGTAGTCTCTCGTTAAGCCTAAGGCTGTTCTCACGCATCCCAAGGTTCCTTTATCAGTCTCTAAATATCCGGGTATTACAATCTTTCCCCCTTAAAACGAACTTCGTCGCCAAAGTTCGCCTTAACTTAACTCTCTCCCATTACAACCACTTCCTCACGTCTCACTACCAGTTCTCATACACTTCCTTTACTTCCTCATAAGGTCTCTCAAGGTTCATACCGTCATCATTACTCTCATTGCACCAACATCATTCTTATTTCTCTCACCATGTTCACACGTGTTCTTCTATCCGTATATGCTCTTTCGTAGTCGTCATACACTATTGTGTTGCTTTCTTTCCATAAATTTTCGATTATTACATTCGCTCACCCTAAAAGAGAACTTCGCCCCGAAGTTCAACGGTCAAATCTCGTACAACCTATGTGACTATGTATATATCTATGGTTTGCTCTCACATTATTGTATATATCACTTGAAGCCTCATACCAATACATGTATATTCATCAACAAATAGAATAAGCCTACTCCATCAAACAATTAAAGAATGCCAATAATTACTCCTTATATGAATAGATTATTTCCAACAATTCTACCTCCGTATATATCATATCACGCATATACCACGTCGAATCCACTACATGATCACACATGTGTTTCCGTACTCATTTAATTCAACCTCAATACTTCCGTTTATTTGCGCATTAGAAGTATTATTATGCATCCAACGTTACCATGTGACGTACATAACATGACTCGCGTCATAGGGACATCATTATCACTTTGCTATTACAACATAAAATCATGGAAATTAATCATGCATTATGTAAGCTTGTCATGACATCTTGGCAATCAATCTACTCATATCAAACTAATAATTCGATTAAATGTCACGTTGAAATGGCAAAATGTCACCTAATGGGTTCAAATGTAAACAATTTGTCACCATATCACTCATGTAGCGACCTCATGCTTTTGTAGTACAAGTCAACTAATATAGACCACGAAATAAGGGCATGCACTCAATACTAGGTCGAGTATTGGCGAAATAAGGTATATAACAGCCCACTCGATCGAGTTGAATGGGCCACTTGGCCGAGTTGATGTCACTCGGTCCCAAAATTGTCTCCAAACTCACCTATTCTAAAATACTCATGCAATTAAGTTCCAATTGTGAGTAATACACCATCAAGTAGTCAAATTTTAACAAACTCTTGGCCTTATGGCCATGATTACAACACAATAAAATAAAAATATCCATGTTCTAAAACCAATACCAATGTCATGCCAAATCCAAATCATTGACACAAAGACTAACGAGACGACTTTCTCTTCTTGAGGAATATACCCGCCCAACTGGTTAAGGTTGTATCGCCTTTGTACGCGTGCCTCCCGTCCTTGGTTTGCTCCCCGTCTCCTTCCCTCTCCTCTTCCTCTTCCTATTCATATTTCTCCTCCTCTTTATCCTCCCCATCCTCTTGCTCCACATCTTCCCTTGCCGTCCCGGACGTACCTTCTCCGCCCCCACCTCCTTGAGGGACATTGCCAAAGATGCTTCCACTCGCATAATGAGGTCCCGCCTAAAGACCAAGTAATTGTCCCTCACCCTGGGGAATCCTAGTACCCTAATCCGATGGGTCAACCCCGTAGGCCCGAAAGACACCAGAATCATCTCCCATGTGGGTTCACTCCATGTAGGATCGCTGCCTCATGGGCACTCCTCAACACTAGGTCAATGTTCATGCGGAATGTGAGGTCCGCCATGGAGTAGTCATGGTTATAGGTGTGTCGGGTTGGGCATATCTACCCGTGTAAGGCATGGAGAAGGATGGTGGTGATTGAATAAGCGGGCTACGAGGTGGTGGGGAGGCAGGGGCTTGCTCTTCCCTCAAGTCTTGGAGCGAGTAGGTGAGATTGAAAGGGGAATGGTGTAACGTAAAGGTGAAGAAGGAGGTGAGTTCGCCTCTCGGAGGTGCTTAACTTCAGGTAAGTTTTCTCCCGCTGGAAGTCTCATATACCATCTCTCTTCCACCTTCTAAGCATACCCCTCTCCACCTACATTCTCAAGCCAAAGGATACTCTTCATGTAATCAATGTCAAAGTACGGTACCTCTCTAGTCAATGGAATATCCATCTCCCCAGGTTCATGTCCCAACAACCTCTTCACCAAGCGGGTCACCAAGGCACCACAGTTTAAGGAGCACTTATCGGACGTGGCCATCCTCTCAAAGGCTAGGCAAACCATGGACACAACACTAAAATATAAGGGTTCCTCTTGGTAGGGGTTCAAGTAGAAGCTCAAAAGTAAAACTTCTGTCGAGTTCAACTTACTAACATCCTTCCTCCCATAGAGCAAGTGGGTCATAAGTCTCAATAAGATCCCCAAAACTAGATGTTCAATGTCATTAATTTTCATGGCACTCACAACGGTACGAGTGTTACCTGTGTACAAGTCAAAATACCTCGTGGCCTTCATCTCTTTCGTCATCTTATCGTGACTAAGACCGTCCCGCTTATATAATCCCAAGCACTCCTCAAAGGCAACACTCGCTAAGTTGAAGGTAGTGTTCTTGAGCCTAAATCCCACCGAATAATCCTCTTTGTTGTACACAAAAGAGCTTAAAAATTCCAAGGTAAGGTTTCAGTAACTAATCTCCTCTAAGTAGTATAGCCCCTCAAACCCAAGTATCTCAAAAATACCATGCATTTCCTCCTCTATTCCCAACTCCCTCAAACCACTCACCGACACACACCTAGTCGCGGTCATACGTCTCTCGGCTAAGGCAAGGAAGGTGTTCATATGAGCCACACTCTCAAATGTGATGCCCAGAAATCTAGGGGCTTCAATGATGGGTGAGGCCTCCGGTGCTTGTTGGGGTTGCCTTCCGCTATTGGCCCTTGTGTTCCTTGACAGGCTACAAAATTGATTCACACGATAAGATACCGGATAGAAAAGATGAGAGTCAATACAACTTGGAAGTGAACAAAAATTCCCCAACACTTTCTAATTCATTAACAACAATTTGAAAAGAATATTGGACATGGTTTCCTCTGTATTTTATTCATACCAAAACTTGTTATGATATAAACTTACCGGAAAAACAATTTTTTTGTGAGATGACAACATCATTTTGACCCAATTCAAGACACTACACCACATCTTTTGGTAATTATCAAGCGCTTGACGCAATAAGTAAAACAAGGAGAAAATTTTGAAACTTTTAAGAGTAATCATCATGGGTATCGAGCATATGGATGATTTTAAGACAAAACTTTTCTAACTTAACTCAATGTTTTACGTTTTTGCAATAACTTAAGTTTCAAGAGATAATTAAAGTAAGGTCTAGCATGGAAACCAAATTGTTTTCCGGGTAGATATACTAATCGTTTTCGAAACTTTGAAGAGATTACTAACAAACTTTAAGACCGTACATGACATTATTAACAATGTTTGAGATTCCATGAAAGAATTAAACCACGTTTTAAGTGTAAAAATCAAATTTGCCACATCCATATTAAAATTTTCGAAAATTTGGCCATGTTTAAAGATGAAATTTTCGATTTAAGACGACATATAGCATTATCAAAAAATATAGTTGTCTTATAAGACAATTAAACCAAATTTAATACATGAAAGATAAAAAATTTGGGAATGAATACCCTAAATTTTGAATTTCTTAAGACAAAATTTCAAATGTAAGGTAAGATCTAGCATTAATAAGAATGGTTAATCCTTTGTTAAACAATTAAACCAAGTCACACACAAGAATCAAACTTTTTCCTCAAGAACCCTAATTTTTGAAATTCATCAATTTTCCACATGAAAATTGCATATTTGACAACAACAATGGTGTAGAAAGTTGATTGCTACCACGAATTGAACAAAAAACATGCAAATAATTGATAAAACTTGAAGAAAATAAAGTAGATCTAAACAAATCAAATTGGGGGAAATAAGAGGAAAGAGAAAACACTTTGCTTAATAATTGAGATTCTGGGATATAAATGGAGTGGAAAACTTGAATCTTTCCAAAAAAAATGAAAAACAATGGAGTATTTGAATGATTTTAGAGAAATTTTGGTGTTAAAGATATGAAGGATGAAGAAGAATGGAGGAGATAAGAATAGGGTGTAACACGATTTTCCCGAAAATTCTCAACTCAAACTAGACACTTGTTCAAGTGCCGAGTCCACTCGGTTGAGTGCGGTTGCACTCAGTCGAGTGCCCACATCCACTGGGTCGAGTGCCCAAATTTCCAGAAGTTTTCTAGATTCTGAAAATTGGTCCACTCGGTCGAGTGTCGTGGACCACTCGTCGAGTGTCTTGTACTCGGCCTAGTGCTGACTCGCACTAGGTTGAGTGCTTTACTATGGCTTGGAATTCTCGATTAAGATTAGTAGGTATCGTCCTTGCAACAAAAGAGTAAGGTTCGGGAGTCCACCGACTTGACTCGTCCCGAGTTAGATTACACATCATCACACCTATCGCTTCCGATAACTATCCTCGCCCTAGTAACTATTACACTAACAACCGTCAATAATCATGGTTTTACTATAATACTAGCAATCTTTACACACTTGCACGGTATTAGAATGCCAATCGACGGGACTAGTGCCTCTCACACAAAACACGCAATAACTACTCCCAAACATGTTATATGTGAACTCCCGATTGATAACATAAATTAAACGTGAGTAAAGCAGCGGAAAACATGAGATTTTTAAAACTTTTTAAGCATAAATAAAAGACAAGTCGAAAGCGGGTTCAAAATACGATAAACATGCGGAAATATAAATAAGTTATACAACAAAGTCTGGGGAAAAGATATCCCACGAATATAATGTAAAGTAAAGTATGGCGGGTAAGTCTAACAGCTAATGACTACAACTAGGTCCAAGGTGTCATGCTCGCTAGCCCCACACGGCGTCACCCAACAACATGAATGACGAACCTGTCATTCATGAAACATGAATGCCACCGTCAGTGGGGAGTAACTCAGGGTTCTCCCAGCCACAATACATCAAATCGAACATAAACAAACACGATAAACACGTAAGCATACAAGATATTTGATCATTAACTTCATTCTTAACATAACTTGTTCAATCAACGCAAGACGATATACAACAATCCATAAATGATAACATATGAGAGACAAATATAAGAATATGAAAATGATGTGATAAGCAAAGGGATTCTATTACCACTAACGGCTTGCATCTCACCATTACAGTCCAATAGGATCAAGAATGAACATCCAAACATAAAAGTAATCCGACTCAACGACCAACTTAAGGCATGTCCAGATCACGATTATGAACAAGGCAAACAAGTAATGAAAGGAAGTACGTAATCCATAGAAGCACGATCAATGACTACACAACGCCATGAAAGACAATTACCCACTAGACATAAACAACCCTTGGTAGAATGACTAGCTAGGTACGTTCTAGCCTAAGACCTGGATCCAGACTCTCCGATGGTAAACCCCAACCGGTTCGACATGTGGATAAACCTCCACATCCAAGACTCGAGACAATCGAGTATCCCAATCGGTAAACCCCAACGGGACGGAAGATCTAAGTGGAAGTCTAATCATAGAGGTAGCTCAATCATAACCGAAAGGTAAACCCCAACCGACTCGCTTACGGATTATCCTTCACATTCAAGACTCGATACAATCAAACCAGAAGGTAAACCCCAACCGATTCACATGCCAAGTAATATTCACATACTCATTTGATAACACAACATGAGAATAAAGTGTAAACAATTCATCTTAACAAGGCATAAAGTATATATGATGAAACGATGTAGAAAAACCAATCAGGGTGTCTCAGCCGGTCCATGTGACCGGCGGCCGGCCAACCGCCCCTGCCAACAGCTTACACCAAATTTTCAAAAATTATAACAGAGGGCTCCCAGCCGGTAGTGGACCGGCCGCCGGTCCACCGGCTTGGGACACACCCACAACCAGAAATTACAAATTCGAAACATAAACTCCCCAGCGAGCCAATGGTCCACCGGCTGGGTACATCAGCCATTTGAAAATAAAACAAAATATTCATACGACCCCCAGCCGACTACTAGACCGGCCGCCGACTCACCGGCTGAGCATACCAGGCAATTGAAATTTCAAACCCAACATACAGACCACTCCCAGCCGGCCACTGGACACACTCCCAACCAATAAATTGAACATTTTTGAAACAGAATGTTCCCATCCGGCTGGAAGACCGATAGCCGGTCCACCAGCTGGGGACACCTATTGACGAAATTCAGCAACTTAACACATTTTCCTCACAAATTTAAATTTTTCATGAGACGGTAACACGTAAAACACGTAAACCAGCGTGTAAACTAACAACCATCCAACATATGATCCATCTATCAATCCATTGTTTACATTTACTCATTTTTCATGAATTCTTAATAGAAATAACATCAAACATGTTAAAAATGTCATCTTTAACACAATCAACCCATCCAACCATCAATACATCTAACCATCCATAATTCACAAGAGTTTGACATACGAAACCATAAACAAGCTTGAAACATCACAAAGCATGAAACTTTATCAACTTTAACATCCTAATGCTACAAACACACATGTATAAACATAGAAATGATGTAAAGTCGAGTAACCCTTCACCGTTACCTCGAAAGCGTCTTCAATCCTCGCAAGAGTCTTCAACAAGGTAACTATCCGCCTCCGGGTCGTCAAGATTCTCACCTAAACAACAAAGGAGCGGGTTAGAAAAGAATTTTGAAGCTTAATAGGACGAGACAGAATTTCGGACGTCTTCGAGACGAGTATTTTCTTACTTAGAAAGATGAGGGACGATGAGAGGAGAAAAACGGCGCAAAAGGCACTCGAAACGAACTAGAAACGAAGAAGTTATGAGGATTTTTGGGATGATTTGGAAGGAGGACAACAATGGTGATTGAGGGGGTTCATATTTGCTGAGAAAATGAAGGTGAAAGGTGAAGAAATAAGGGTTTATGAAGGAGTGTAGGAGGAAATAGGCCAAATAAGTGACTTAGGCTCATAAATGCTCAATTTGAGTCGGTTTTAGCTTAAATTACGTCCAAATGCTACTATACACCCGAGACGGACCATAATATTACTAATATAAATATATTACCATAAAATTCATATTTTATAAAAATAAGCTTTAAAATCATATTTACTCTAATTAATTATCAAAATAACTTAAAATATGAAATCGGTAAATTATGGGTGTTACAATCACCCCACCTTTTAAAAAGTTTCGCCCTCGAAACTTGAAGGGAAGATTACCTCAATCAAACAAGGTAGGATACTTGACTCGCATAGCGGCTTCCGGCTCCACGTCTCCTCTTCAACATTGCCACATCTCCAAAGGACCTTCACCAACACGGTCTTGCTTCTTAGTTGCTTTTCCTTCCTATCCAAGACTCGGATCGGTCTTTCCTCGAATAAAAAATTAGGCTCAAGCTCGGGAATTTCATCTTGCAACACATGAGTAGGGTCACCAATATACTTTCGGAGCTGAGAAACATGGAACACATCATGAACCTTGCCCAAACTCGGGGGCAAATCCAACTTATAAGCCACGATACCAATTCTTTTGACGATATCATACGGTCCAATATACTTAGGGATCAACTTTCCTTTCATACCAAACCTCTTAACACCTTTCATCGGGGACACCTTTAGAAAAACATTGTCACCCACATCAAATTCCAACGGCCTACGATGAACATCAGCATACGATTTCTGACGATCCTGGGCTTCTTTCATCCTTTCACGAATAACCTTTACTTGATCAATCGTCTCAACATGCTTGTCGGGACCTAAATCACGAACATCACTCCTTTGATCCCAACAAATCGGACTACGACACTTCCTACCGTAAAGAGCTTCATACGGGGCCATCTTAATCGAAACATGGTAATTATTGTTGTACGCAAATTCCACCAACGACAAACTCTTCTCCCAACTAGAGTGGAAGACAAGGGCACAAGCACGAAGAAGATCTTCAAGAGTCTGAATAGTCCTCTCGGACTGACCATCTGTAGCTGCATGGAACGCGATGCTCATCAACAGTCTACTACTCATAGCATCCCGAAGGGATTTCTAAAACCTAGAACAAAACCTTGGATCACGGTCGGAAACTATCTCCTTGGGGACACCATGGTAACGTACAATCTCCTCGACATAAGCACTAGCGAGAAGGTCTAAGCTCCAAGTCTCCTTAATCGGGACGAATCTTGCACACTTGGTCAACTTATCAACAATCACCCATACAACATCTTTTCGACTAGTGGTCTTGGGTAAAGCCATCACGAAATCCATGGAAATACACTCCCATTTCCACAAAGGAACATCCAACGGTTGCAAAAGACCATCGGGTCTCTTGTGCTCAATCTTCACTTGTTGACAAGTGAGACACCTACCAACATAATCCACAATGTCATTTCTCATATTGGGCCACCAAAATTGGAGCTTCAGATCCTTATACATCTTATCACCAYCCGGATGAATCGAATACGAGGACAAATGTGCCTCATCAAGCACTCTCTTCCTCAAWTCATGGAGGYCGGGAACATACAAACGGCCTTGAAAACGAAGCACACCACTTGAATCAATCGCATAATCCTTGGCCTTTCCTTCTATCAACTTGGCATGAAAGCTATTGTAAATAGCATCATCCATCATGCACTCACGAATCTCTTTATAAAGCACGGGCTCGGCCACCATAGCACCAACATGATCAAATCCACTATCCACCATTTCTAAGTTCAACTTACGAAAATCGGTACACA
This sequence comes from Silene noctiflora, assembly GCA_009801015.1. Classification (NCBI taxonomy): domain Eukaryota; kingdom Viridiplantae; phylum Streptophyta; class Magnoliopsida; order Caryophyllales; family Caryophyllaceae; genus Silene; species Silene noctiflora. Next base: position 61,731 of record VHZZ01001983.1, read on the forward strand.
ACTCATCGGGAAGAATTCTAATAGAACTCAAAGAATGAGTCGACTTCCGACTCAAAGCATCGACTACCATATTTTCTTTATCTTCATGATACACCAATTCAATATCATAATCATTTAATAATTCCAACCATCGACGTTGCCTCATATTCAAGTCCGTTTGAGTGAATATATACTTTAAACTCTTATGATCCGTATAAATACGACAATGCACACCAATAAGATAATGCCTCCACAACTTCAAAGCATGAACGACGACGGCTAAATCAAGATCATGAGTGGGGTAGTTCACCTCGTGAACTCTCAATTACCGCGAAGCATAGACAACTACTTTCCACCACTTTTCTATTTTGCATAAGAACACACCCTAAACCCAACTTGGAAGCATCACAAAACACATCAAAATCCACACCATCCT